>JAUZST010067887.1:0-22212 GCA_034779995.1 Parotocinclus haroldoi | reverse complement strand
TGTGTGTGTGTGTGTGTGTGTGTGTGTGTGTGTGTGTGTGTGTGTGTGTGTGTGTGTGTGTGTGTGTGTGTTGGGGCCTCCCTGGGCCTCTAAAAGGAATGTGAATTATTCAGTCACCTACAGATCTTCAGCTTTTATAATGGAACTTCATTCAAATCTGAGAAAAACAAGGTTTAGACACAGCTCACTGTACACCAAATGGCTTGTCTTATAACACTGAACCTTATTACATATATGATGTGATAATTCTTTTAATTTCTGTCACAAAGTTAGTATGACCTCTGGTTTGGCCTGTTGAATATGTCAGACATGAAGACTTACTCCATTCTGATGATGGGTCATGGTCATATGTATTACACCAGTGGTACTTAGACTAAGGTACATGGGGAGATGACAAGGAGACATTGTCCATTAAACCAGTTTAAACCAACTTTGTATTTTGAACACACATAACATAAACTTTAATAAATAACTAACAAACTATTTCTGTATTTTCAGCAGCAAGACAATTAAGAACATCCTGGGGTTTCGTTTTGCATCACAAAGACCTTCTTAAGAAAGCTTTAACTACTGAATCATTAAAATGATGTTCCTTTCTAGTGGGACAAGTCATGTATAATGATCATTTAATTTTGTAGGCTTGTGATTGCTAGCATCTTCAGTTTTACTTTTAGGGGTCAAAGTTTAGTAGGCGAATGCGACCGGTCAATAAATACAATGAGGGAACTGGTGGGAGGATCATCCAGTCTATATCAGTGCAGTCTTTCAAACCAATTAGATTTGTGGAAAATATTGTGGAAAATTGTGGCAGCAGTTGTAGCTAGTTGAAATGTTCTCCAGTGAAATAAGCTTGTTTGCTCAGTGTTTCAATGTTTAAAGTTAAAGAAAGACTTTCACATAACTAATCCTGTATAGAGGATCCCATTTTCTAAACCACTGCCAAAATGATGAACATTTGGATAACACGGGTTATCTTCAAACCAGCTTAGTTCAAGTCTAACCATATTCGATGAGAGTATGACAGCATACAGAACACTTGAATAAAAATATGACAATCCAGCACAAATCTGGCCAGCAAATTTTCTGGAACCTCCAAATGAATTCTGATCATTTTTAGAAGAGACTGGTTCAGATCAGTCCAAGCTTCAGAAAGCCTTGTTCCTTCTCATCACTAATTAATAATCCAATACTTACCACCACCACTGCTCAAGTCCTGCAACCACAAATCTGTCAATGTTGGGTCCTTGAATATGGCTCTTCACATGCTTGACTATAAGCTGCTTTGGATTAAAGAGGTTTTGACCCCACTTATCCTGGCCAGGTTCACAGGTGAAAGTGCTCCCTGGATGGGAGGCCTGTTTGCAGCAGCTGGCTCTTCTAATGGAGCCGCATGTGCTAAAAGCATTGGGTAAATTTGTAAACATAAATTTTTTAACAATCATAATGCACTTTGCTGAGATTCTATAGTGGTAATATTGGTACCACTGACCCACAACCAAATCATCTGCCCAATGATCATGCATGAAATGTATTGCCTGGCTTCATCTCTGGGACAGCTGTAACCACCATGAGGCCTTTGAAGAACCTCCAAATATAATGAGATTGGTTGCTCTGTGTGTTTGACAGCAATCTCACATGACTGAGTGGTATAAAAGAAGCCTCTTATGCAGAGTAGTCTCATTTGCACTTTCTAAAAAGTCATTTTATTGCGAGAAAGAGATAAGATGAAACCACATTTTTGGACTTAAATACAAGAACCATGTCTAACCACCTGAAACACCGGATTTCACCGGTTCACCTTCCAGTACAACAGCCCTTAGTATGCTACCAAATAGCTAAATAAATAAACCTAAATTAAATCTTGTCCTTGAGTGATCAAGTCAGAGTCCTGACCTTAATCAAACAGAATAACTGTGACTGGACTCATGAAATTAGACTGACCTTGCCATTGTAAGAAAAAACAGGCATTCGACATTTATCTATGAGAAAAGTTTCCAACCCTACCAATATTTTCAGAACTGCTGTCATTTTACGTTACTTGAATGAAAACTCGAATGCTGTCAGGCAAATTGTGTACAGGTATTAGATGTGGCTTTTGTTTCAAAGTGCGGGACAACACAATTGGTTTACAATTTCTTTACTGCCCTCTGCTGGATTAAATAATTGCTCGTTACATTTTGTAATTTACGTTTAAAATTCTTTGGGAGCAACCTAATCCAAGAGTCCAGGAAATCGGAAAAAAACAGGACAGGAAATGCAACCTATTTTCCATAGCAAAGGAAATAGACTTGAAATAAAATAAATATAGCGCATGTACAGCAGCTTGACACCAGTGACAAAAACAAAAAACAGCAAATACGTGCAGTAACTAAAATAATTGTAGCTCAAGTATACTTATGCAATAAAACCTGCTTAGCAATATTATTTTTTATTAGCTTCATTTTCTCTGAGCAGGAGCACACGTTTTTGGACGTTTTAAGGGGTTTTCTTGGCAGAAAGAAAACTATGAGTGGGTACCATAGTACCTACCATGGTTTTACTAAAGTACTGTAGTAAATCCATGTCTTATACACATAGTTACCACAAGATATCGTAGTAGTTTAACTAGAACTACACTGCTCACAAACATGAGGGGATATTTCAAAATGAATATGAAGCAATACAAAAAGAAGCATTTGATTTTATTCATTAAACAACATCATCAGAAAGGCAAATAAAAAGTCAAAGAAAGTGGTTAGATTACCCAAATGAGATGCAAGCTCAATTATGGCGATTGATTAGTAAGTGATATATTCATTGAGTGAACAGAAGCATGTTAAACTGGACAAGAGTGCCCCCACATTGACTGTTCAGTAGGGTGTATGGTCACGCCAAACCATCCCAAAACGCACTGACAGTGACAGGGCATGGGCAGGATCAGCAGTTTTTTGTGAGCAGTGTAACAGAAATAGCTATAAATTCCGTAGTTTATGCAACTATGGTTATTGAATAGTTATCCATGATTCTTCTAGGCGTTATGATAACTGTGTGTACACTATAAATCTGTGATGATTTTACTGTGCTCCCAGGAGGAAATGTAGTGTGAAATTTGACAGTAGAACCATGAAGTGGCCAAATTATTTCATTACATTTACTATGAAATCTTTCCTACGTCGGTACATACTCAGTACTGTAGTTTTCTGGCCTCCATAGAACAACGGTGAAACAATGGTTCATTTTCACAACTGTATTTTACAATTGCAATTACTACTGTACCCTACTACTATTATGAACATTGTTGTTGCAAAAGTGACATGTTATTTTATTACTTAATATTTATATGTTAGCTTCATAACGGAATCACCACTTTATTTGTACCGGAGTACTGTCAGGATGAATTTCGTCTGGCTGCCTTCTCTCTGGGCACCTCCCCTCCCACATTGCAGTTGGAGCTACCGACGCCTTCTTTTTCTTTCGCTAGTACGCTGGATGGTCTTCGCTTAGACGCCAGTTCTTGTCTTTGCCCCAGAGTTTCCGTGCTCCTTACTTTTCTACTATACTTATAGATCCGATCCAGATTCCTCTAGCTCTTTCTTTATCTCTCTCTCCTGTTTGTGGTGGCTCGGTGGGTAGCACTGCTGCCTCACAGCAAGAAGATCCTGGGTTCAATCCTAGGGTGGAGCAACCTGGGTCCTCCCTGTGTCTGTGTGGGTTTACTCTGGATGTGTGTGTATACAGAGATATTCACTCCTCATCCTGCACTGTTTTGTGTATAATAAACACGATTGCCTTTGGGTGTTCTTTCCCCACAATCCCTGCCTTACAAGTTCGTGACAAGTACAAAATCACATGGTGTTTCTAGCTAGCTATCAAGATTTTTTCTTTTCCTTTTAAAAATCTAATTACAGTTTACGTTAATAATTTAAAGCCAGAAGATAGAAAAGGTTAGCCTGAAAGCTGTCAGACAAACCTATGCAGCACACCTCTAAGCACTCCTCAGACAGTAAAGTCTCTCTAGGGTTACCTAAAAGTCGCTATATTACGTCTTCGCCTAATTTGCATAAAGGTGCGTTTGCGGGCCATTTAATGGACGCTGTAGAAGAGAGGAATAACATCGTGGGAGAGGTAAAAATTAAGTAAAAACCATAAAACACCCTAAACATGCTTAGAACTGAAAGAATGAAAATTCTTGTATTGATTGTATCTTGGTTTGTTATTTAATTTTTGTCACTGAAATAGGTCATCATTTTTGAGCATGCGCAGTTCATTTGTAGTCCGAAAGCAGTGTGGTGTGGATCTCCTGCTCTGATTGGAGATACTGTATTGTGAGAGTAGGGAGTGCTTTGGGACGGGGGAGAGGCTCACGGGAAATTGAGACAGTAATTGCAAAACGATATGCGCTTTCAACAACACCAGAAAAAAAGTCGATAGATTTGTCGCTAATCGCTTTAAAAAAAAGTCTAGAGGGGTCTGAAAAGTCGCTAAATTGGCAGCACTAATTAGAGAGTTCTGAAGATGGCAGTAGAGTCCATCTATTCCACCGTATGCTTAGCATTGCTTTTGGAACCCAAACGCAGTATAAACATAAGCATAACATTTTAGCAAATGACCAGAAGTTTATTTATTTACAATTATTATATTGTAGTATTTAAAACTAATTATAACACACAGCGAGAGTTATAGTTAATTGCAGATATCACAATGCTACTAGGTAGGGTGACCATATTTTGGTTTGCAAAAAGTAGGACACCTGATATGAGAGTAAAATCACGACAACGGTTATGAATTTTTATGCAACTGCATTGCATTTTTACTTTAATTTGATGTATTAACAGTCTTTACAAGACTAAATTGCCATTGAACAATGCCTAACCAGTAACCATTATAATAAAAGCAATAAACAAAACCCTATAACAGCTTTTCTCAAAAGCCTCAAATAATATTTGTATTTATAAAATAAATAAAATAAAAAACCAAATAAATAAAAACAACATTTGCTGTGAATGTTTTCAGTTCATTTTAGTCTCACTAGTGTTCTTTAGCATATTTGTCAGAGGATCTAATCTTTCCTAACAGCCTTTGGTTGCTAATCAAATAAGAATGAAAGCCTTTGCATGACTTGTTTTTGAAACACAGATGCCCCTTCAGTGACTCCACAGACAGGTCATTCCTTTCCTTTGCCCACTGCATTTGCATTGGTGAAAATATTCGCTCTACATTTGCATTGTGTGCAGGAATAGCAAAGAAAAACGGTGCTATTTTAAGTAGCTATTTTAAGTCAATGCTTTTGGAACTTTCAAAATGTTTGGTCCATTTTTCATGTGCTTTGAGAAGAGTGAAATCCTGATCACTGTTGTTTTTTCTCCGCAAATGTTTTTAGGTGAGTGACCTGATCAAAGCACTTTGCATCATCAATTGTCACCCCCTTTTCTGTCAGATGATGGATACAGCCTTCTACATCAACCCAGTCAGGCATCTCCTTCAGATTCATCCACATAAAAAATGAGAACTCTCTCATAGGTGTCACCCATTTTTCCAGATATCCTACACATGCTCTGTACAGACCCTGTACCTGAGCTCTGAAATGGTCACACCTATGCCCAAGTCCATCTTTTTGCTGTTGTCCCAATAGTGCTTTGACTTTAAGAGGCATGAAGTTGCGATTTTTCCGTTCAAGTAGCATGGTGTGGACTGAGTTTAGTATGGTGATAACTTCAGAGAGAACAAGTGAATTGTTCTCTCTTTCCGTCTCTTGAATGTTTGGTTGAAACACACTTTTAAATGAGTGCATTTGCCAGAGGTAAATCTCACTGAAGTCATCCTCAAAAAAACGGCTTAATCAGTGATGGTTTTTTTTTTCCTGTGACAAAAAGAATGATTTCAATACCGATACACTTTGAAGCTAATGTTCTCAAAGTCAGTGTCCGTTGTATCTACTCCATGGTGGACTTAGTTATTCAGGATATGTGCTGGGCAACCCACACCAACTAAAGACTTGTTTTTTAGGGATTTTTCTAAGTTTGCAAAAACATTTCTCCCCCCTTCATCACCGCCTTATCCCCCCCAAACATTGTATTGCATTTGTCACCTATAAATGCAATGCATTTGGTAAAATATCCCTTCCTTTTCAAGAGTCTCTGTGATGTACTGTGCAACAGTCTCTGCTGCCTCATTTGGAGTGCTTTGATTTCAAGTAGTTTATTTTGCCATTATTCCAGTCAAAATACCGAATGACCAAAGGGTACAATTTCACTGCACCACATCAAGGTATGTCTGTTAGTGCATCCATCACAACATCACAACAGTGTGGTGCTATTATGCACTATTATTCATACTATTCATTATGGCTTCAGTCTTTGTTGAAAACCTGAAGGCACTTGAAAACTTTTGTGCTGTGTCAGTCGGGAAAAGCTTTTTTTCACCAAGCCAGTCCATTGATCTGTAGCTATTGTGAAGTTTGACTGTATGAAATGCTAAAGCTCCTCCTGTACTCACTGTAGTCACTGTATCGTCTGCACTCGCACACAACAATGCACTCTAATGGGAAAATTTAAATCCCGGACATCTCCGGGTATTTTTTTAAATTCCACCCAACGTTTTTTTGGGTCCCAAAATGAGGACATGTCCGGGAAAAGTAGGACATCTGGTCACCCTACTTATACTTAAACTTTAGCCAGGAAAACAATGTACTGTGAAATTTGACACTCGAACCATGAAGAAGACAAATTACCATCAAAACCCACAGTAGATCTGGAGAATAATTTATGGTCAGTTAATAATCAACTAAGTTTACTGTTGTATGACATTTGAGAGTAAAACCGAATGACCATCAAAAATTCATAGTGGATCTGTAAACGTTATGGTCAAACGGTGAAAGTTCACATGAAAACGGCCGAGCAGTTTACAATTTGACTATGGAATTTCACAGTACAGTTTTTTTTTCTGCGTAATGTCAAGTTAAGTTCACTGTTTTTCATATCAAATTCTAACATGATTTATGTAATCGTTATGATTTAAAACTATGATCATTCATAATACAACAATTTACGTTAATAAGTGGGAAGAACGCCTTTGTTTGATATCTGGTTTTTATAGGAACAATCTAAAGATTTGACTTGATATGAAAATATTGTTATATATGTATTTAATTGTAGTAATAAAATACTATTCTGTGTAGTGATCCAGGAAAAAGATCTTCACAGTTCTACTGTCAAATTTCACGGTGCATTTTTTCCGGGGAACAGCACCTTTCTTGATATTTTAAAGAATAGATTGTTTTCTATCACTGTGACTGTCATATTATGTCCATTGGCATAACATAAGAGAAATTTAAATAAAGAAATGTAAAAGGTAAAACAAATAAACGGCCATAACTCACCGTCATGGCAGTAACGAATGACAGTAATCTAATTACTTTTCAGCTGCTAACAACATACTGTAATGCATTACAGTTTAAATTGTTGTGATAACATTACAGTTACTCATCGACTGTAGAAAAAATGTTACGCTCATTACTCGTGTATCTGAACGAAACACATAATGATTGCCCAGGCATTTCCAACAGTCACACCAACCAACCCCCCCCCCCCCCCCCTCCCACACACACACACACACACACACACACCCACACCCACGTACCCACACACACAAAACACGTGCACATGTTCATACATGTGAGCGTTTTGATACATTGCATTCCTTCCATTACCTGTGTAATTACCTGGGTAACTGTAATTTAACAGTAAGTAAATTTGTTGCTGATTCACACATTTGCTTTTTAAATATGTTAGCAGTGCTAAATAAAAACACAAGGCTTTACAAAAGAAAAAACCTTTACCACACACACACCACACACACACAATGCAGCAACGGGAAAGTCCATGGAATAACCCTAAATGTCACATAACACTCACAAGGTTTGTATTCCTTCCTGGATGTCATTGTAGTGAAATAACTCTAACCTGATTCCTGATACAATTAGCTTTTAAGTTAGTTAATGTGTGCTATTTTATTTGTCATTTGCTAGTGTTTAAAATTTGTGAATGTGTTGTTTTTATCTTTTAAGTTTACACACACACACATACATCACAATCACTTATTAACTGTTTAATTCTTTTTAAATGCATTACTCATGTATCTGAACGAAACATATAATGATTGCCAAGGCATTTCCAGAAGGCTTCCTCTATAAATTAGTTGTTTAATGCCTGTTTGTGTCTTTTGCGCATGCACTCACACCAAGTGAGGGCCGCAATAAGGTCGCCTGATGCTTTAAATCTGTGCATCTGCATCTAGAAAACCTGAAAAACTCTATATGAACAATGATTTGAAATTCTGAGGTGACGGAGGTTTCTCAAATAACTTAGAAGTAATAAAGAAGAATGAGTTTACTATGTCCAGGAAGTAATGAGTAATTTAATTTTAAAATAAGTAATTAGTCATTTGTAATGGAATACTTTTTGAGCATCTACATCCACACTGCTTGCTGTCATATATTCTTAGGAACTGTAATATTCTGTCGCTTCTTTGGTCCATCATATTGTCCTTGTTTGTGCTAATTAGAGTATAAATCTTGGACTGTTACATAATAGTGCAGGAAGAAAGGATACATTCTTCACATAGCAGTGACACACAGTGTGTAGCATGACACAGAGAACACCAAAGAGGAAAGCTTCCAAGGAATGTAACTAATACAAGAAAAACAAATCATTAACAGTAAGAGGGAAAAAAAATTGTAAACCTTAAATCTGGATTGCTTGTCTGAATTAACACTACTCATAATTATAATTAATTGTAGTATATTTAATTGTTATTATACATATATGACAATAGGTTCCCTGGCCTCCACAGTCACCAGATCAGAATCCAAAAGAGCTCCTTTGGGATGTGGTGCAAAAGGAGATTTGCATCATGAATGCCATCATGTCAGTATGGACCAAAACCAGTGAGGAATGTTTCCAGCACATTGAATCTATGCCATGAAAAATTAAGGCAGTTCATAAGACAAAGGGTTAGCACCTAATAACGAGTTTATGTCATACACAAAGAATAATCCGGTTACCAAATAATCATGGAATAACTCTGTGGGGAACACAATAACTGCCCGAAAGTAAACTTTAGTGTAATGATTTAAAGATTATGTTCTGAAACCCAGGAAAAAAATGTACTGTGAAATGTCATAGTAAAACTGTAAATTGCTTGACAGTTTTAATGTGAACTTTCACAGTTTTACCATAACGTTCACAGTTCTACTATGACTTTTTGATGGTAAATTGGCCACTTCATGATTCCACTGTCAAAAGTCATAGTATAACTGTAAGCTTGGTTGATTACGAACTGACCATCAATTATTCCACATATCTACTATGGATTTTGATAGCATTTTGGCCACTTTATGGTTCTATTGTCAAATTTCACAGTACATTTTTTCCTGGGTCGCAATACAAATGTAGGTGACTGGGTGTTTGTGAATGCATGTGTGTGCATGAGGTGACCTTTTATATAATAGCTGTTTTATACTTATTGTTTAGTTATGTTTACATCATGTTTAATGTTCAATGTTGCACCATGGGTCTGAGAGTAACGTAATTTCAAGCCTGTGTGTATCTCCTGAACATATTGCAGATTTGACAATAAAGTTGACTTTGACTTTGACTTTTGCATTTTTTGAAGCATAGCATACAAGCTCCTGTCAAGGTTGTTGCACCTAGATCTAGATCTAGGTCATCAACAAAAATTCTGTTCTCTGCTAATGGTAAGTACAACTATATCCCTAAATACTGGTACTCTCTTTTGTGATTAACATATCAGCTGAGTACCTGGACAGGATGAGTCAAATGCATCCAGTCCACTTCCTCTACCAATCCACATATTCCAACTACTGGCCTGGTTCAAAAGTTTAAGTGAAATGATACTGTATAACCCAGATGAAATCCATGCTGACATCATGTGTAAAGTTCAAACAGACAGTTAATAGAGGTCTGGGTCTCCAAACCTAACTTAACTTAACTGAGATTAGCTGAAAGCCTAGCGTAATGCCATCATTCCAAGGGTTGAGTACATTTTTGGCATTTTTCTGTAACTGTAAACTTACTACAGCCCCAAATCAGGAAAGGTTTCAATGATAATGAAAATGACAAAAAAAGAAAAAAGAAGTCTAGTGCATCATATCAAGGAATTTCAGTGCAATCTCCATCAAGTACTGCCGTTCATCAATAGCTGATAAAACCCAATGGGATAGGGATTCAAGTTGAATTTGAACCTGAACTTGATTACTTTATCAAACCTTTTAGCATGTACTGCAATACAGAGTTACATTCGCAAATGGTACTTAAAACTTCACTGTACAAAACTAAGCCTTATGTTAATCGTGTACAGACTACTCTGGGCTTGGGGCATCCAGGATGGACCACACAGTGGAAACATGCATTGTGATCAGTAAATCAGTATTATTATTATTATTATTATTATTATTATTATTATTATTATTATTATTATTATTATTATTATTAACTTTTTTTTGAATTAATGTACTCAGTGTGCTTCAAAACATAGACAAAAAGGACAATCCAGACTATTATAAGCAACAAGTCCAAAAGCCAGACTCTGCCATGGTATCAGTTCCCTGAAAAGCAGAAAAGTAGACTGAAATTTTAGAGGAACATTACTTCCTTCAAGATGACATCTTTTCAAACAAGTCAGAAAAAAATTCAACTGAAATATGTAAATCCCTTACTTTGTATTTCTTTGAGGTGCATTGTGTTTAAACATTTCAGTAATAATCTCACACTTTTTGTTGACAGACTGGAGATCAGGTTGTATATAAAAAATTTAATTAAAAAAAAAATTACTTTAATTTAAATGAATGTTATATAATTTTTAAAACACATACATACTATATATATATATATTATAGAAATGATTTGCACTGCATTTTGTTCACCCAGTTCATACTACAGAAGACAAAACACAAGAAGCTGTTTGTTAGCTGATTGTTAGCTCTCAGGTACAGTCACAGAAACATGTTTGTAATCAGTCATGTGGTAAGCACATGCATTGTAGGCTATGCTGAAACAAAGGACAGTTATAGAAACATTCATATCCAAAATTAGAATCTTTACCAGGAAATGGAGGGTACAAGGAAGGAATCATCTTAGTACATGTATATGCAAAACAGAATGTACAGAATGCACAGGTAGTAAAAAAAAACAGGCCAAAGACACTGGCAAAAGATTCTGGAGAGACATTGGCGAGTAAAGAAACTAAAAGGGGTCCCATACCTTGTAAACGATGTGGACTGGCTGGGATGGTAGACTCTTCTCAGATACTATGGAGCCAGATATTAAGTAGAACTTAATTTATTTTCTAATAAGTATATAATGACCACTGTTTGTTTCGACACTCTGTACTGTATCATATCAACTCTATTTACCATCTAACTTTTAGGTTTAGTTTTTAACATAACTGCAATACTGTACCAGTTGTGTTTTTATGTTTAGAGTCGCTTGTCTTTGTTTCTCTCTCTAAGTCATGGCTTTTTAGTAGCAACTCTTCCATGAAGACCATTTTTGACTTACGTAGATTTTTTCTAGTCCTGAGCTGAAAGAGGAAATTAAGCCAGAAATACCACGACTGAACCTTGTGTTTTTTGTCTTCAACGTTTCCTGTTTGTTTGTGCTAGTAGAAAACAGTTTTTTGTTCTGTTCTGTTTTCTCTCTGAGCTGAACTGATCCTTTATCCCTCATATCTCTAACCAGACCACATATTACAACCCTACTCAATGCGATTGAATGAACTGGTGCACAAATCTCAATCAATCATTAAATTGAATCTTCTCACCAACCAGAAATCCAGTAAAAGTATGTGGTAATGTTATTTCACAAGTCACCAGCATTTGTACAGTATTAATGACGACAAGGAAGTTAACCCATTTCGAAGAAGTTTTGCTTCATATAGCATCTCATACACTGTGGAATTGCTGTTTTACAAATAAAATTGGTAAAAAAAACTGTTTGTCTGTTTAAAGACCCCTGTAGTGGTCAATCTTAGCCTCATGTTAGTCTGGTTCCACCAATTTCTTCTTTTATGTAAAGCATGTGGTTGATGCAAAACAGTAGCACATATATTTATGAAACAGCACAGATTAATCCTGGTTGGAAGACTCTACCAGCCAAGGAATTCTGAAGAAGGGTTTGGACCAAAAAATGGTGTCTTAATTTCCATTGCCTTCTTCTATCTTATCACATAAATTACTACATTTTTCTTTAAATATATTTAAAAGTTCTTAACAATAAACATTAAGTCCTGCTACAAATAGTACATGGCAAAAGTCTTAGGCCACCATTAAATTTGTTGTTATTGAAATGTTATAATTTTATAACCTGTATAGCATATAGGAAACGATTCAAATTCAGACATTCAAACTTGGATTTATCACATCATAATCTTCTTTTCCATTGATCTTTATTCCAGTATTTGTGAGCTTTAGCATATGTTAGCCTTTCCATCCTGTTCCCTTTCCGAAAAAGTGGTGTCTTGCCTGCTACCCTTTAAAAAAGACCATTCTGATCCAACTTTTTTGAAATGTAAATGGCTTAACTTAATGGAATCCCGATGAAGCTGGCAGATGTGTTGCTGTGACTCGAGTGTAAGGGGAGCTCACACTAAATACTTAGTACTGTATTGGTACTTTAGAAGCTGTATCTCCAGAATTTCTTTTAGCTTTTAATACTGCAAACAATACTACATTTCCTGTGTTTTCAGGTTGTATTCTAATACAATTGAGCTCATCATACCCTTGCTAAAACTGTATATCTAATCTAATGATGAAATAGACTTTTGCACAGTGCTGTATATCTGATCTAATACAGCTTCACCCTTTAAACAGATTTAGGAAAATGATAAATATAACAGTGATCCATTAGTCTATAAAATGTATAATGAATAAAAATGTATTACAGAACAACAAAACCATTATTAGATAAGTACAGAAGGGAGGCAGTAGGTAGCGTTGGAGTCACGCACCTCCACGGCCTTTAAGACAGGACAGGGTGTGATGGATGTTTTGATTCTGTACAAAAGTCTTAAGCCACCGTGCCATCCTTTGATGTGATGTTTTAGCAATGGTAACTTATACTGACCAAATATAATTACTTAAGTATAGGAGGGTGAATGTTCTAGAGTGGTCAAGTCAGAGCCCTGACCTAAATCTGATAGAAATCTGTGGATGGGCATGAAGAGAGCCATCCATTGCTCACCATAATCACCATTCTGGCAGAAATAACCAAACAGACTTAGCTCTGTTAGTTAAGTATTAAATCAGTGGAATGATCACTTTTCCAACTGTGTCATTCTAACTTTTTATACAGTACTGTCCAAAAGTCTTAGGCCACCATTAGATTAGATATACCATTGTTTGAATTATACAAAATGATCATGTATAATTATTTTTTATTTCTTTGTTAGAATACAACTAGAAAATTAGCAAGGACTATTTAAAAAAAAGAACGATATCAAGAACACTTGAGCAATCATAGCATCTGGCAGCTTCACTAGGATGCCAAGATGACCCATCGACAGTCTGAAGAAGCTTGGAAGGGTAGCAGCCAAGCAACAACTTTTTCAGAAGGGGAACGGAGAATCCAAGTTTGGCATTTCATATATACTATAAAAACAGAAGATCTAATGGTGGTCTAAAAATGCTACACAATACTTTGTTGTACGGCAAAATGTGTAAAGTTTGAAAAAACTGTATCAGGTTTTGATTTCATGCTGTTAATCTCTGGCCCGAGTTGCTCTGCACACACAATTTCACTTTATTTCACTTGAACATAAAAACAGTGTTTTGGTCTTATTGGGTCAAGGATATTGTGGTCTCCTTTCAGCTGGTTACGTGCGCATGCTCGCCCTAAGGCGTTCCAGAGTCCCTCTTTGCCTTGTGATTTCGGAGACATCCCAAATCAGCGCTCTACTGTGCTTATTGCACATCCGCCCTTATACGCTACGGCGTCTATTGCAATCTGTTCGCGCGTTGCCCCCACTCCGGGAGGCGCACCCTTTTATCACCTTGCTTTCCTTATGTTCAGCAGCTTCTGCTCCGTCTTTTCCCCCTTTTAGTTTTATTTCAATATTATTTCCCCATTATTATTATACGCCGTGGTATTCCTCGGTCCCCGCGTCTTTGGGGCCTACCACATATCATAACAGATATGGTTGCTATCCTTGGAGTCTGATAAAACCTTCCAGTCTTGGATTCAAGCCCCAGCACTGCCATGCTGCCACTTTGGTCAAGACCACTAACTGATAATTGACTGTTATTTTTAACCTCACTTATCTAATAGGAGTAATTATCATGTCACAACGTCACGTTTCATTTAAAATGACTGCGGCTTATGTACGTATAGTCATCATGACTCATCATGATCATTACACACTGTCAAAGCATTTGTACATTGTACATACTTTTCTAAGTACACAAGCACTTGAATTCCTGGTTTTGCCGGTCGGTCCACAAAGACACGTACAGGTGCTTTCTTTCAGGTACGTCACCAAAGACTGATCTGATTGCTAAGTTACCGGCAAATGTCAAGTTGCTTTTGTTGCACAAGGCTTGCTGTTCACAGCGCTTACTGAGCCTTTGTCTTGGAAATCTTCCTTTGAGTAGAAACAATAAATTCAAAATATCTACCAGGTTACTTTTGTCTGTCGAAATGAAATGTGAGGCCACTTACTGGAACAAAACTTTCTCACGCAGCAGGGTTTACCTAAGTCTGATACATGTTTATTTACCACACATTTTTACCACCAATATCTGTGACAATATCTACTGTAAAACAAGTATAAAGCTAGCAAGGAAACATAAACCTGTACATTGTATTGACATAAATTCTATACATGGAAATTTGAATAATAATACAAATTATAAAACAATAATGAATAATAATTGATGATGAATGGAAAGTGGGATTGATACGGATATTATCATTTTAATTATTTGCTTTTAATCCAGCTTTCCTGGAGTTGATCAAGTTGACCCACTTTAACCCCAATTCATTCATTTATTCAGCAACTCTAGACGTCGCTGGTCACACAGCTGCAGTGGTGTTTTAGCCATTATTTAATGCCACCCCGCTGGATAGGCAGGCCATTACGCCCTTGAACCAAACTGGACTGTGGGAGGAAACCGGAGTACCCGGTGAGAACCCATGCAGACACAGGGAGGACATACAGACTCCACACAGAAAGGTCGCTCCACCCTGGGATTGAACCAGGGACCATCTTGCTATGAGGCAGCGGTGCTACCCACCGAACCCCCGAGCTGCCCAACCCAAATTTAGTGGCCATGAAGATCTGTAAAGTTAAATGAGTTAACTTAAGACTTCAACCTTCTCATCATTGGTTGAAGTAATAATTTCCCTCATGCCTTGGAACGTGAAGACGAAGAATGTTAATGGTGTAATATAGTATAATAATCAGTTCTAATTGAACATAATGACAGCATAACTATGGTGCATGTGTAAAGCAGTATTTCAACTTGTTATACCTAGAAGCAAAGCCAAGGTAATAACATTACGCAGAATAACATACAAAAATGAGAATATTCCAGAAGGGATGGGTCTGGATGTTTGAAATATTTTACTATTTTTTTCCACCATCTTCTTTGTTCAACAGATGTATTTTCCATTAAGCATAGATGCCATATATGGCAGTTACAAACTGCGTGACAGGTAGAATCACGTCATCTCATTGGCCAAAAATATCTGAGCAAAAAGTAATTATTGGAATTGGATGAATTCTTATATGTGTAAATGTAATAAAGATATACTGTATACTTTCCTCACAAAAATAAAAAGAAATATGAATTATTGTGAGCAGTGTATATACGTGATCATTTTAGAGTGAAAGGAAGGGTATGCATTTACCCACAGATGTTCCAGCTAAGCCTATAGGTCCTGCCCACTCATAGGTTACCAAAGCTGGTGTCCCAGCTGGTCCTTTAAATGCTTGACTGGCGATAAATCTGGCAACCAGGCAGGCCAAGGAAGTGTTCAAATCTGACAGATACATTCCCTTGCTCTGTGTGGGTAAGCAATTATCTTGCTGAGAAATGCCAGTTGAAAGCAACACATGTAGCCGCAGGATACCCTGTACATATCACTGTGCAACAGTATCACCAGCAGTTAGGCTAGTGTGTCACTCCACAGCAAAGGCAGACATAGAAGTGTCCAGCGCTGGCCATTTGGCTGCTGTGACTTTCTAGCAGTAGTGCTGCTCTGGATTTTCCCACTTAACTTCCCAAAATCTTCCCAAAGATTTAATGTGTTTAATATTTGACACTGTAATTCTTGTTCTAAAAATAATTATTTCTCCCAGGTGGACTCATTTCCTCTGTGTTTGTTCTGTGCATTTTCAGTTCTTTGAATAGTCTTAAGGTAGATTTGATGACTAAGAAGTGCAAAAAGTGCAAACCGAACGTAGATTTGTTGGCACATAATATAACATGTTATATAATATAACATTATAATATAACATAGGACATAAAGTTCCAGTTTTGTTGTTTATGACACTGCTGCTGGCTGTCAACAAAGTGACAACAAATTTCCTTCTGCTAAATGCCTGGAAATGGTCCAGCCAGAGACAGGGGTGTGTAGTGAAGGTGTCACCTAGTCAGGATGATGGACAATGAAAATGTATTAGCTGCCCGAGCGTGTCAGTGGATCAAACTATCGTTGGTTGGTGGCACCATCACATCACAGCAATAAGGTCCTGGATTCGATCCCAATTGGAGGCCGTGGGTCCTTTCTCTGTGGAGTCTGCAAGTCTATCCCTGTGTCTGTGTGGGTTTATTCCAGTTTCTCCAGTTTGTCGAAAGACTGTAATGCACTAGGTTAATGAATTACGCTAAACTGACCTGAGCTGAGCTTAGATACTGTATGACTAGTCCCGATGTAACTCGTAACCTTGTGTCTGTCGCTGACATGGCCATTAACTCCCTTCTGACAGTATTTACGAGTGTTTGCAAATAATGTTCCTATGTTTGAATTTGAATGCACGTATGGCCTTGACATGAAGACAACAATATTTAAAACTGGAAAGGTAATATGGAACGTGAAGAGGTTCATTGTGAACAATAGTTACTTGTTATTTATTAGCTATTTACTCTCCAGCCCAAGGACATTAACAATCCGAGAGAATTTTCTTTTCGAAAAAGAAAATGTTACAGCGTTTTCCAGAAAGTAAGACAGCTTTTAACATTGGCTAACTTTATTACATAACAGCTCCAAAAAGTCTCCTATTCTTCCACTTTATCTCTTTTTTAAAGAGGATTCAATAAACAGTTATTGCACGTACACCTGAAATACACGCTTGTGGCTTTTTTGTTGGCGTTGTTGTCATTGTTGTCTGATTACAACAGATGCATTTAGCTAGAAGTCAAATCTCTTTTGTTTTGAAATAGCAGTCGTGAGTCGTATTTTATCTCGTGATAATTGATATTCTCAGTGGGATTTTTCTACAATCTATGTAAGGTTGTTCCGTAGAAAACATGCAAGAGGGAAGCAGTGCCAGCCTGGCACAAGAAAAGAAAGAGCTACAACGGAACGAGATGTCACAGAATTTAGACTAAACAGCTGGGTGGCCACTAGTGATTAAAATTGGAAAAAAAGGCATCTGCTAGGTAGAGCAAAGGTCAGCGATGATTTTGGGAGCCTGTGATGAGTACGACGAGTGCTAAGGAAATGAAGTTAGTTTAAAATATAGTCACATACTGTATTTTCAATACATTAGTCAATACATATAAAATAAGCTTTGTGGTAATGATTTTGCCCAACTGTAGTTTTTTAAGCATGTTTAATGTACACTAGCCTATGATATATACAGCACATATGGAACTCCTATGTTTCCGATCAATTCACCTATTTGTTGGAACGTATCCCCACCACAAATTGGCGAGCACTTGCATTTTTGGTCTGGCAGCATATAATTGATGATTAAATATAATTTCTTGTGTGATGTAAGTCTAACCGCTTTTGAATCAGATGATTTTTTGTTCCCATTTTGTCTGATAATCAGGTATAAACAAATAATTCACGACTCTATTCCTGTTGGCAGAAATGACAATGAATCAGGTGAACAGAACATCGTGTTTTTACTATCATCCCTACATAGTTTAACTCTTGTCAGGTGTGCTTGTGGAACCTGATATGATTGAGTTCGATAAAGTTTCAGGAAGTTTAGTTTGACTCTCTGTTGCTAAAACAATGTTCTTCATGATATCAATTGCAAAGATGGATTGGTTAGATTGACCTCCATTGTCATTCACATGCCCCATTATTACATACATGTTAAACTGCTAATATCAAAATATCTAAGCAGCCAATCAAATGGCAGCAACTCAAAGCATTTAGGCATGGTGACATGGTCAGGTCGACTTGCTGAATTTTCAAACCGAGCACCAGAATGGGGATGAAAGGTAATTTAAGCGACTTTGAATGTAGCATGGGTCTTTGTATTTCAGAAACGTCTCACCTACTAGGATTTACATACACTCTAGGGTTTACAGAGAAGAGAAATATTCAGTGAGGGCAGTTGTTCGCTGCCACGTCGTCTTCATGCGCACGAGCTCTGTTTGGTGGACGTTCGCGATTCTCTTTCACAAGTTAAACGGTTACATTACGGGGCATACAAAGCCGACGCATGTGTACGAGGGAAAACTAGGAGGTATTTTGGCTCACTCAGGGGCAGATCCAGGGTTTCCCGTCCCCGTCCACGCTCGGTTACTACCGAGTTCCCGCCAGCTGCGGGACGGGAGAGGACTGAGACGTAGAGTCAGACATAAGTGCAAGTGTAGAGGGTTTATTTACAGTGAAAGACATAGAAAACAGCAAAGAGCAGGACAAACACAGTAAGGGGATAAACAAACCGAACAGGCTGACACACAAAGGACTACTAAAGACAACAGTAAACTAGGAAGACACATACAACTACAACACACTAGGCTAATAGAGGCTAAGAAGCTAGGTAACACAAAGAAAACACAGACAGAGGCTAACAAGGAAACAATACAATATAACAATCAACATAGGAAAGGAAAGCAAAGAGAGAAAAGCACAGATACCAAGACACACCATACAATGGACGAGACCCGACAAAGAGTGAAGAAGAACAGGGGTATATATATATATATATATATATATAGGAAAAGCAAGGGGTGACAACTACTCGCTACTCGCTGTAAAGGAGGGGAAGCACCTAGGGAGAGAGCAGCCAGGTGACGCGGCAGAGAGCAACCTCATCCTGACAACATTCATTTATGGTTTAAACAGTGTCTTTGTTCACAACAAAGCAGCATCAAAATTATGAGACAAATGAGATTAAATTAAACAATACTAAACACACTTGTTAAGTTAAAATTTAATTTATTAAATCTAGAAATGATGCTTTAGAGAACATGACAAGCTTGTAAACCACATAGTATTTTAAATGTTATTTATTTATATTAAATATATTTGAAGTTGTCTTGGCATGTCTATGATGGATTGGCACCCTGTCTAGGGATGCTCCTGCCTTGAGCCCTGTGCCACTGTTTAGCCACTGGCTTTCCCATGACCCTGACTTTGATAAGCAGATAAGACAAGGAATGAATGAAAGAATGAATGACCGTCTTTGCTTGTCTGCAGTCTGACTGTGGATTTGAAAATCTGTGTTTTCCTTTTGTGTTTCATCACTGTGTGTTTCCATTACACCATGGCTACCAGTGGGATGGTGATGGGTAGTTTCGAGATGAAGAAACACAGGTCAAATGCCCTTTGACAGCTCACAGACAGATACGACTTGCATCCAGACCCAGATCTCATGGACATCCAGCTATGGCTACATTGGGCCTTGTTGAAGCTTAAATCCACAACATGACTTTGTTTTCATTGCATTCTTGACTGAACATTATTGAAAATTTAACCAGGCCTTTACATGAACCCCTAATCATAAAAAAGCAGGGACAGTATGAATACAAATGCAGTGTCCCTTACATTCACTTTGGCTTTTACTTAATTGCAGACAGAATGAACCCATGATATTTTATGTTTTTCTACTGCTCAACATTTAACTTATTAATAAAATTCCATTCGGTTATGTGATTTCAAACAGGTGATGTCAATAGGTGATTATAACACATGATTTGATAAAAAACAGCATACAGGAGTCTCTGAGGAACAAAGGTAGGCAGAGGATCTCCAGTTTGTCAACAAAAGTGTGAGAAAATTATTGAAATGTTTAAAAGCCATATCCCTCAAATAAAGTCTTTTGCATATTTGGATTTAGGATTTGCATATTTCAATTCTCTTTTTTTCTGCTTTGACATGTTTTGCTTTGTTCTGTTGATAAATGCATGGACATCCCAGAAAAAAAAACATGTCATCTTGAAGGAATTAATGTTGCTGTAAAATCCCAACATATTTTTCTGCATTAATGTTGCCATTCCATAACTAAAAATGACCTTTGCCCCTGACAGACCCTAGCTTATGGACTTGTACAGTAGCTGATCTGGATGATCCTTATCGTCTTTGGTCTGGAGCACACAGTGTCCATTTTTTAACTTCTCAGGGCTCTGAGGAATCTAGGAAGGCCCATCACACAGTGTGTATTGTGGTCAGATGAATCAATATTAGAGCTCTGTCTTGGTGAAACATTGTGCACCATGTGCTCTGTACCAAAGACATCATCCTAACTTTAGAACTTAAAATAAACACATGGCCTTGTCTTGAAGCAAAACCTTAATTTTAACTCTATTACTGTTAAAGTATGACATGTTTTCCATGCACACCCACATGAACTTTTTAATGATAATGCTGTGTTTCTGCCACAATTTTGTTTTTGTGAGCAGTAGTTTGTTGAACATTTGACAAATGTTTCCATAACATCATTTTCTTTATCTGAATATATATTTTAAGATTTTTGTTTGCATTTACTTGGTTCTTTAGCTTTCTTGCTCATCATATGGTTCTGACTGAACCTGATCAAAGCTGCAATGGAGATTCATTTTCTCCATCTCTTGGGCTCGGTTGTTTTTCCTTTCCTTCTTTCTTTCCCTCTCAAACTCCTCAGCCTCCAGTGCTACTTGATGGCTGTTGAGGTAGATGCTGCTACGAGACACCATGAGGCTGCTGGATCTGGAAGGCAATGCAATGTCACGGTCAACTCCCATCTCTGCACATTTAGGCTGCCCTGTTGGAGTAGGATGAGTCTGGACCTGATGGGTTTGACTTTTATTTTGCTGGTACTTTCTTTTCTTCTTCTGTTTCTGAACAACTCTTAAATCCAAGGAGGCATAGTTGATGTCTGTGGGTTCACCCTAAAAGAAGGATGAAGTAGATTCGAGACTATTAGCATTTAAAATAATATTGAAGTATTGCTATTAATTAACATAACCTTTCTAAAATGTACTGTAAAGTACTCTGTGCAAATAATATTCACCCTAGACCATAATGTTCATCTTCTGTGTTAGATACAGTAAAAAGAAAAAAGAAAACAGACCACTTTTCACTTAAAACAATATCACTTTGTAGTTATGTTCCCCTGAGCATGATTAAACAAATGCATTATAAGAAATAGAAAAAAACTGAAGAACTGTGTCAATTGAATGAAGAAGTTAAGTACCTAAGACGGTAAAGTACCTAAGATGCACAGTCATTTATATATATATATTTTAAAATCATATTAACAGAAAGTATCAGAGTAAAAGACTATACTATAGATAAGGTAAGTAAGAGTGATTAGTCATTCATTCATAAGGGCGTCTGCTAAATGCCGTAAATGTAAACGTAAAGATTATAAGCAAGAAACCTTGCCTTAACAAATTTACATTTCGAATATTTCCTATTAAAATATAATAATATGTAGACTCATTTCAGAAAAAGAATGAAATAATAATAATAAAATAAACAATACTGTACAATGCCTTCTAGCAAAACGTAGCATATGAAGTTTTTTGTTATCACGTTATTAGATATTTCAATATTTAATTTTCACATGATCCAACTATCCATCAACCCATACGCACACACATTGAACCATACACACAACATAATAACTGCATATTGCACATAATAAATTGCACAATGCAGAAAAATACTAAATAAACAAAGAAACTATTATTTCCAATTTGTTTTAAATAAAATTAAATAATCATTCATTATTAAATTATAAATTATTAAATATAAAATTTAATAATGAATGTTA
>JAUZST010067886.1:21573-48632 GCA_034779995.1 Parotocinclus haroldoi | reverse complement strand
TCTCTTTCTCTGTCTGTCTCTCTTTTTCTCTCTCTGTCTCTCTTTCTCTCTCTCTGTTTCTCTCTTTCTCTCTCTCTGTCTCTCTTTCTCTCTCTCTCTCTCTCTTTCTCTCTCTCTCTCTGTCTCTCTCTCTCTTGTCTCTCTCTCTCTCTCTCTTATTCTCTCTCTCTCTTATTCTCTCTCTCTCTTATTCTCTCTCTCTCTCTCTCTTTTTCTCTCTCTCTCTCTGTCTCTCTCAGCGCAGACGTATTCAGTGGGAGCCGGAGCAGATCAAAAGGAAAAAGTGTGCCACATTAGGAGTGTTAACCTGTGATTAATGTTACGTAAATACCAACAGGATTGCAGTACCAAGCGGCCATAATAACCTCTGGTTGATCCCTGTGACAAATGCGTAAATAACGATGAGAAATCCCAAGCCCCCTTTTTGGGCGAGAATTTTATTTTTCTTTACAGTACAGAATATCCTTAAGAGGAAGTGAACTTCCAGAACACATTTACTGAGGTTTGACTGTTGTCATCAAGTAGTTGTGTAACGATGGTCCACTGACAAAAGCAAACATGATTTGAATTACTTCCAGGATTTCTTGTCATAGTCCCAGTTGGAGGAGAAACCCTCGATGGGATTGATCCTCATGTCCAGCATCCTCTGAAGCTCCTTCTGCTTGTACTCGGGGTCGAAGGTGGAAGGGACGTCTCCGTAAACTACAAACCCAAGCAGCAACACGCACGTTAATCACCACCATACGCACGCACGGAACGCCTACGGATTCATGAACGTCGCGCCAGGGTCAACGGCTATGTCCAAAACGTACCGTATTTCCTCTGCCACAGCACGACGAAGCCGGTGAACCCGAAGAAAAACAACATCCCAGCGACCACGGTCTTCCACTCCCCCGAACCCTTGCTCATTTCGGCGAAGCTGTCCTTGAAGCTGATACGGTACACTGCAAGGAGCAAAAAAAAAAAAACCACCCCTAAATCTCGTTCGTTCGTTCGTTTCAAAGTCGTCATACTTTCATCGCTCGAAACGGAACTCCCTGTAATACGTACACGCAATCTTCTCCTCGTTGGACAGAGCAGCCCAGGACCCCTTCTCCTTCTCTTTGAGGGACTTCTGCTCCGGGTTCAGGTTCTGAACATACCTGATCTCAGGCAGAGGGTTCTCGCGCCGGTCGAAATAAGCTGGGAGGGTGTAGTCTTCAACCTTAGCGACTCCTGGGAGGATGACAGAACTGATCAGATAAGCTAGCAAGTGCATCACGGATGGGTCAGGAACAGCCGATAAACAAACAGTAGCATTTAGGAATCGCTTCCATGAACACATCAAAATTTGGGTTAAGAAATATCCCCTCATTTTGGTGAGCAGGGCCTGGGCCCTCCCCGTGTCTGGGTGGGTTCACTCCGGGTACTCCAGCTTCCTCACACAGTCCAAAGACATGCGAGTTAGGTCAACTCGTGTCCCTAAAATGGCCTTTAGTGCGTGACCCACGATGGAATGGCGCCCTGTCGAGGGTTGTTCCTGCCCTTGCGCCCAGAGTTGCCGGGTGGGCACCGGGTGGGCCAAGACTCCGTGTGGATTAAGGGGAAGGTACTGGGTGGGTGGATGAGTATAGGTAGTGTTTGGACAAAACTGTAATGTAATGTAAACACTGCCTGCTTTACCACATCCCTCAGGCTGAAACCACACCCCTATGCCATCACCGCTCGTTTGATCCTCTCTAATTGTCTACGCATGTATTTAATATTAAACTGAAGGGAGAAAAAGGGGAACATTAAAACGAACTCACCATGCCCGCGCAGGCAGGCTGAAGTCGACAAGGCTCTCTTTCCTACAAGACGAAGTGCTCTAGTCGCAAGCATTCTGTGGGGAAAAAAAAAATCATCATTTCAAACCGTCTCCTCTTTGTTCTCCGAAAAGGAGGGAAAAACTTTGACAGGACAACGGTCACGGTTTGGTCTGGTCCAGACAATCATCTCTATACGCATGTACTATTAAGATCAACTGCCTGAATTCTCTCAGCGTAAACCGATAATTATTATTATTATCAGATTATTTTGTCGTTACGCGTTTCTATTTTAAACAAGACATCCGCAGGGTGAGTCAAAAGTCACGGGACACCCCTTTGTTTCAGGAACTAAAGATAAAATGATGCATCTGAACACCCCGGCATGTAATGGGTGAGGGCGGTATGCTTTAGGCTGCGTGCCATGGGTGCCATCTTGAAAGTCACCATATTAGCCTAACCAAGGTTAAGTTTGTCCAGCCTGAAGGTGATCATGTGGGATATCAAAGGAGGGCGGAATTGTGTCAGAAATCGAGCGGGCAATCGGATTTTCGATATCTGTTGTGCTTCAAAAGTTACCAACACAAAGCTCCAAACTTTGGGATTGATGATTCTGATGTCTGGGGGAACGCAGCTGCCGTATCCTAGCAACCGACGCCCAGAAAGATCCCTGATTTCTCACAGCACCGTTACGTCCCATAACCAAAATCAGAGAAACCGAGACTGTGGACGACAGGAAAACGTAGCGATCCGTCTGAAGGTTCTTCAGTGGTTCTGGGAGCCTTTGGGGAAAACCCCCGTGACGCACGACCCGCCCTGTGTATAGTTTTATTTTCTTACTGAACGGTTCGGTTGCGGTACGCACATGCAGAGTCCAAATCATTCGTCCCTGAATGCGTCTTACACGAGAGCCTCAGATTTCCTCAAACCCTTTTGTTTAGGCTCTCGATCGTTCCACTTGCATTTGAGACTTTGATTGTATGATGTTTACTTTTTGCTCCTTTCGTTCGAGCATCTCGTGACGTTACGAGTGAGCAGTGATGTGTTTGAGATAACGAGACATTCTTAGCCTTGGTGTGGCATTCACACAGTACCGGCTGCACTTTTAATGTTCTCCTGGACGGCGTGGCTGTCGATTTTGGTTTAGAAAATCCCGTACTAGTCTTCAAACTTTAATACTTTGTGTTAGCGCCACAGAAAACTGTGCTTTGTCAATATATTAGTCTTTTGAAAATGAGTACGTGTTCGTACTCTATATAAACAGTTCAGGCCTGTTCTTTTAAACCTTCAAATCTGGCTGACCAATCAGAGCTCGGTTGCCGGGCAGAACAGCCCATCCTGCTAGTAGCGCTGCACGAGAGCGTGTAGGAACATGGATATTAGAGGTAAGGTTACGAATTCATGCTGGAGACGTTTTGTATTCGGTGTGAACAGGCTTTAGAAGGGATGCATTCTGGGAGTCCCACGTTCAAGGTCTAGAGGCTCTGCCAAGGCTTAGACCTCAGCGGCGGGCTAATCGGCTCATATCTGATTCTGGCCGAGTGTCTGCTCGGTTGGCTTGGTCAAATCAGACCCTGATCAGAGCACTGAAGATAAATGGACACTTTCCAGATATATGACCTGCATGTACGCCCACTTTGGTAAAAGTTCGTAAATGGAATAGCGTTTATAGTAAGCGATGAGTGGACACTGGTATCTGGACTCTGGTGCCGAGGAGCATTGGAAGCTCGGGCTCTCCCCTCCTCAGAGCCCCGGACCTGAGACCAAGACTGTGCCTTGGCGGCGACCTGATCAGTTCATGTCTAAGTTTCCTGGCGATGGGCAAATCGGCGCGAGGTAGAGCGTCGATAGGCACCTGGACTCTCCAAGAGCCCGGGGCGGTCAGATCAGACAGCGTTGGTCCTTGATTTGAAACAAACGATCCCTGGGCAGCATCTGGAATCCGACTGGAACGGGAATGCCCATCAGCGGCCGCTTTTTTACCAGCCGTAGTTGGTCTTGGGGCACCACACACACCGACTGTGCCCCTTTCTTCTGTTGGGTTGAGAATAGGAACCTCCGGGATCCTTGGATTCCCTCTCACAGGTGGCAGTACCATATGGGCGCCAGCGAGTGCCACCTTTCCCACTTTTCTGTCTTTCAGTGAAGGCCATGGACCATTCGGATGAAGCAGGTGTAGAGTTCGAGTCTGTTGGCAAAGTTCACCTCCAGACACCATTTTATTTCCAATGCTTCTCTCCTTGAGAGTGAAATCGGGCGGTTCCTCTTCAGTGGAAGAGGACGAGGAAAGGGTGCTAGGGGTTCTGCTGTGGAATTCCCAAGATGAAGGAACGTGGTTTTTCCAAGGTTCCTCAGCAGTTCGTTCCGACAGCTTCAGGGTCTTCAAATCTGCACAGAGGAGGCAGTGGGAATCCGGGACCTCTGGATTGGCTTTCCTGCCCTTCTGTTGTGGTAGAAGCAAGCAGGAAAAGGGGGGGCATCGACCCCATCCTCGGATCTGTCAAAACACAATGAGTGTTAAATTCTGATCTCGTTGAAACCGTTAAAACCTTTAGCTGTTTACTTGTGATACGAGGTAAATGTATTAGTTTACTTGTTGTAATAAACTGCCCTGTGCGCAAGAGCTCAGAATAAAAAGGTGCTAAAATAAATAATAAATGAATACATAAACAAATAAATCAATTAATAAAGTAAATACCTGACCGAATGGATCCTTAAGAAGGAAGCAAATAAATAACGAGTACAAGTTGTCCGTTTGTAGTTGTGTTATAAATCATAAATGTATAATTGTAGAAATAAATGAATGAACACAATTTTAAAGAAAATATTTCCAAATAAACAGGCATGAGAAAATAAACTGAGGAAAAAATAAATAAATAGGGATTAGACATGAGACATTAAAAAATAAAACGTATGTGAAAATAAAAAATACAAAGTAAATACAATAGAGTACAAATCAGATATTTAATGAGTGCTCGAGAAAGAAAGAAGTATAGAAAAAATAGAATGTAAACTGGATTTCGTTGTATTATTATTATTTGTATATCTTACATAAAAAAATGTGTAATTATTTGATCAGTTGTCATTTACAGCATATGACAAAGAAATAATTAAAACAGGAAAAAACGTGTTTCGTTGTTTATATAGATAGATAGATAGATAGATAGATAGATAGATAGATAAAATAAAAAAGCGAATCCCAGTAAGCACTTATTTTAAATCAGATAAAGTAGGACTTACACATTGTTCTCGGTCTGTATGGTTGTTGTTGAGCTCGTGATGATCCTGATCTTCGCTCGTATCCAGCAGAACTTTCACTGGATCTCTGTTATCGGGTCTACAATAATCCAGCTTCTCCCCAGTGTTCCCATCAGCTTCCATGCGTCCTGATTTACATCCCTTCTTCATCACTAATCACTCTAATGACCTTCGTTGACGTAATAAAGCAGTCGGTGGTGGTGGGACTGGTGTTACTGGTAACTGAAGACATGTAAACAAAGCAAAGCCAGTTATGGTAATGCTAACCTGAACCGTGAGCTAAACGGATCACTTTGTGTAAGTAATGTTACTGCAGGAGCGTGGTCTCACTGTCAGGTCATATTAGGTCTATTACTTTAACTAGTGTAGTCATCAAATATACATCAGTATATATCAGTTAACTTTCATTTAACTAGCTCCCTCTACTTATCATGCCATGTTGCTATAGTGACGCACAGCACGCGAACAACCGATTCTTCTTAGAAGAGCGTTTGAACTAAACCGACTCCTCTGTTCGACTCCTTTACTCTGCAATACTGTACCACTACTACTACTGCTACTACTACTACTACTACTAATAGTATTAATACTACTACTAATAATAATAATACTGTACCACCACCACCACTACTACTACTACTACTACTACTACTACTACTACTACTGATGATAATAATAATAATAATACTGTACCACTACTGCTACTAATAGTATTAATGCTACTAATAATAATACTGAACCACTAGTAGTAGAAGTAGTAATACTACTACTACTAATTCTGTACCACTAATGCTACTTCTACTACTGATAATAATAATAATACTGCTATTACTACAACTAATAGTATAACTACTAATAATAATACTGTACCACTACCACTACTACTACTACTGATAGTATTAATAATAATAATAATAATAATAATAATAATAATAATAATAAGACCCATAATTCGGATGTTTCACCACAGCACACAGACCCGGGTTTTTTGGGACCAGGTGAAACAATGCGCTTTGTTTTAGTTACGGATTCTGATCACTTTAGTGAACCGAATTCAGAGAGTCGATTCAGTACGGAAATTCACCTCGCGCTTTCTGTTGTGGCAATTTATAAGGGAAGCGACGCTCACGACCGAGTGACGTGGGGGGAAACGGAAAGGGGGCGTGGCTTTCAAGCCGCAAGTGCGTTTTATGCGTGCATTCCTTTATGCATGTGTGTATATATATGTATAATTATTTAAGTTGATTGAATTGGGTGTTACTGGAACGACAGATCAGTTCATCTTTTTTAATTTAAGGTAGGTTGGATCTTAAAAGCGAACTCTGCTTTTCTATTTTGCACTTGTTTGTGTGATTAAGATTACTTCCTCGTAGCCTGGATTAAAAAACAAACTGCGTCTCAGATCGAAATATGTTTGAATCGATCATATTTTAGTTTAGTTTTTTGTTTTTTTTTTGCTGATTTTCTTGTACGCTGCTACAGATCCTGTCCTGGTTTTGCTCGTGCGCCTTATTGCCGGTTGGAAACGTGACCGCGCACACGCAGCAGCCAGCTCGAGGTCGTTCCTCTGTTCTGCAGTGTGCTCAGATCTGCACTTAGCCGGAGCAGATGGACCATGTCTTTGCTGTGTGCATTCCTGACCTGACCGTTTGGCTAGACCATTTAACAGTGGAAATTTTTATGGAGGGGGAATTTTAAACATCCGCAGCTTCCACACAGGACGAACATGCGCGCGCGCACGCGGGCGATCATCTGAGCTCCGGCCATCTCTCCATCAGCAGGACCGTCAGGTTTCTGTTTATGGACACCAAGCCTTGCGAAGTCGCGGTCATGCTTCCTCCGAAGACCTGCATCCCGAGAAACTACAGCTGCATCGCGGGCTTATTCGGGAGCCTGGCTGCAAACCAGAAGATGGACGATGCAGACGAGGAGAAGGTTGAAGCCGAGGAAGTGGAGGCTGTTAACGGGGAATGCGATCCGTGCGAAATGCCCGTGGTGAACGAGAGACCCAGAGGCCGGGAATCCCTCCCCAAGCCGCCCATGAGTCCCGGGCAGCGGCGGCGCTGCAAGTCCTTACCGAGCTCTGCAGAAAGAGCCAAACTGGAGGTGGCCCGCATCTGCAGCCCATCCAGCCAGAAGAAAGTGCGCTTTGCAGACTCCCTGGGCTTGGAGCTGATCTCCGTGAGGCATTTCGACGACTCCGACGCGCCCGAAATCCCAGACCGCGTCATGGACAAGTTCAAAAAAGCGCGCGCTTTCCACCTCAACAACTTCGAAACGTCCGGCGGCTCCCAGACCACCTTTGTGGAGACCTTGTTCACCAGTCCGGGAGCGCTGCCCGATTTCCAGGAGCGCCTCCTAGGCGCGAAGGTCCTGCTCGAATCCGTCCAGACGGACGAGTTCAGCATCTCGGGGATGGTGCGGGTCCTGAACATGGCCTTTGAGAAAGTCGTCACTCTGAGGTACACCCTGAACAACTGGCTGACCTTCACAGACCTGCCAGCCTCGTACGTCCCTCAGTCGACTGATGGGTTAACGGATCGGTTCTCCTTTAAGATCGTCACGCCGGCGTTCTTCGATAGTGGCGGGAGCCTTCAGTTCGCCATCCGCTACTGCGTCGACGGAGACGAGTTCTGGGACAACAACAACGGGAACAACTACAGAGTGAGAAAGCACAGGTTCAAAATCTCCCCTCCGCGAGAGTGGGATAACGGCTGGATCCACTTCATTTAGCTCCCAGTCCTGTCGAGATGTTTCCAGTCACTGCTGTTACCTTTACCTGCAATTCCCATGGGTAGATCTCAAATGGCTTCCTCTGGACACCCAGCAGTGGTGGTTCTGATGGTGACCACAGGCCACCTGCTAACCACTGGGCCCAGCTAATTCCCAAAACCTCAAATGCTCCAGAATTTCCACTTTTATTTTATGATCGTAGGAATTCGAAGTGGTGACTCGATGTTTCTTTAATCCTGCGTGCAGTACTAGAAACAGAGGTTTGAAACTGCAAACGAAATATTTAACTATAACTCTAACTATCTCCTTCGTGAAGAGTAACAATTAAAAAAAAAAAAAGTAACGTGCACTTTTCCTGAGTAAGAACAAACCGGAGCGTCTTTAGTTCCTTGCAACTAGTAAATTTACATTTGAAAATAATTTGGTTTAAAATAACGCTACTGCAACAAAATGTGCCGTCGTGTCGAACGGTTTTACCAAATTGAAGTGACAAACTTCTACAATCTTACAATGGAAATCAAAGTAAATCAAGAAATGCAAGCAACCAAGTAAACAAATGATTGTGCCCTCTGGGGTTAAAAAAATGCAACTGCATTAGATGGCGTAATAAACAGGACTGTTTTTGAAACACTTTTTGCTGTCGATCGTTACCCCCGTAATGGAGCCTAACTGGCAACCACAATAGCGTCTCCTGCTGGTGACCATTACATCTATCGTACCAGCAACTAGTGTGCAAAACAAAAAAGTGACGCGAAAGTAGATTTAAAAGCTAAAATTCCCACCCGCGCTATTTCCATGTGTCGTAGTTTCTCCTTTTATGTTTCTGTTTTCACATTTCCCTGTCCTAAGTGCACTTTTATACAAACTACAGAGCGGTTTGGAGCTCAGCCGCGGCTTTTGACGTATGATAACGGAGCTCTGTTGTATTTTAGTCGAACTCCTCACGCACCGAAAGCCTAGATGTAGGCCTGGGCACCTTCAGATGCTCGCGTGTAGCATTCCAGACGTGTTTGAAAGGTTTTTATCGCTGTAATCGTTGTTCCAGTTAGCATGACTGCCTCTGTAGACGCTTGCGGCGTGGTGTGACGCTCCACGTGGACTTCCGAGCGAATTCCATGCTCATTTAGCAAGGGCTAGTATCATAAACCGGAGAAGATTGTGGCAGCCACGGCACCTGCCCCTTCCCTCCACGTGAGGAAACGTCCAGCAATGGCACCTCGGCCGTGAAAATGGTGCCGCTGAAACGAAAAATGGTTTTGTTTGTGTAGACAACACGAGCTGAGGGTTTAATGGAATTGGACCAGGAGAGAACCGGTTTGCACAGATATTCCGTCCACGTTACTAATCATTATTATCGTCGCTTATGCTTCGTTGTCCTGCTCGACCTCCCGTGGGCAGGTGTCCTGACAGTGAGGCGCCCCCTAGTGGCTGTGTAGCGCCCCCATTGCCTCCTCTTTGGGCATGAGCCAGTCTCACATTTGACCTTCGTTGTCTCTTGATTTAATCATTTAACCTTTGAGCAAACTTCAGGCGGGTTGCCCAACCCTTCAGGTTCAGTTCAGAAAGAATATTTTTATGCAGAAGAACCAAACTATATAGAGAGATATATTTATTAATTTATGAATTCTATTTATTTATTGACCTCTTGAAATCAGAGTATCGGACAGAGCGCCGTTCGCTCTGAGCTCACTTGTTCAGTTGTTGCTTGGTGAGCCGTCGTGGGTTTTAACGATTTTACCAAGACATCGGACATTAAGGTCCATAATTAAGGAACCACTGAAGGTCGTGTTTGGTTCACCTTTATTACTGCCTATAGACCGTAGTTTTTGCCTGTTCTATCATCTTAACGCAGAGAATTTAACATCTTGGAAGTTGCTTCCGTTTAGACTTAGTGATGATGGTATCCAATTCATTTTAAAGATGTTAAAGGGTTTTTGGATTCTAACAGGAACTCTTTTTAACTGACCTGCTGCTTTAAAGCATTCAGTACCATTTTCCTTCACTAAATCCAGAGTGAGATCAAACCATAAAATCCTGAATCCCAAACCGTTTTGACATCGATTAACAGATTTATTACAGCATTATTGTACTTTTTCCGTTGCTCCTTTACCTTCCTAAATTTCCCTGTCCCGTCTCTAGCAGGGACGCCACGGTGGCATCCTAGAAGCTTGCTGAATAATACGGGGGCAATGCGCCTGTTTGCTTTGTTTGACCCACTAGTAAGAATACTGTGTCTGTATACTTTTGGCTGTCTAGCGAATCTGTGGTCACCTGTTTGTTTTGGGTGCCCTGTCGCGTATTCCGTGTATATTCTTGCGCTTTTGAATCTTTGCACATTATTATCATTGCTGTGGAGTCACGTCAATATCTTCACATCGTCTCTCTGTGATGATGCAATTCAAAAATATCGGTTTTTTGGCCAGAAATCTGGGTGCAAACGAAAAACGGAACCTGTCTGTCGGGAAACTCGCATTATAATTCTGTTACCAAATCAAACGCAGCTTCCCGTGACCCAGCAAAGCAAAACAAGACAAGAAAAGGCGACTCGAGAGCAATATGGCCCTTAACGAGACGTGCAATACACCTTTAATGCTTGAACCGTCGCAGACTCTTCCTCTCTACTCTGCTGCTCTTTGGAAAACCGAATGTAACGTGGAGGCGGCGTTAGGCGGGTTTTTGTTGAAGATGGGAAATGCAAGTGCGTCCCGTTGAAACGGTGAGTCTGGAAGCTGAATGTAAATCGGATTATTTTCAGGACACGACGTCTTATTGAACTTAGTGAAGTTGTGAACGTGGCACGAGCTGGATGCCCTGTCTTATGGCTCCCTGTGGTAATTAGCCTCCATTTTGCACCGTGTGTGTGTGTGTGTGCGTGTGTGTGTGTGTCTTGCTTTGGCTGTCAGCCGTATTCACAAAGAAGATATAACATTAGGAGTAGGAGTTTGTTTCATGTAAAAGGTCCAGAGTTTATACAGAGTGTTTTATGAATCTGCAAGAGCTCGCTGTGGTCTGCCTGCAAGCTCAGTATTTATGTTTCGTGTCCGGGACGAGCCGTACTCGTTGTAGGTACTGCATGTCATTTTGTGTTGAAATAAGAATAAACGATTGTTATAAACGCTTCTCTTTATCATCTGTCGATTGTAAGTACCAGGAACCTGTGAGCCTTTAATAAATACGCAGCATAAGGCGCCTCGTGTTCTGTCGTGAAAGTGTTCAGCTGTCGATCGACTTTGCATTTACATCTCTAACATGGGGGCACCACCGGTCAGGTCATGTGACCCGCCACAGACCCAGGTCTCACCCAGAGAAACATCGAACGCCATGGAGCCTGAGTACGGACATTTTCAGAAAGTCTTTGGCAAAGACCGGTTTGTCAAGTTTTGAAAAGTCCAGACGTACAGCTTCTGGTTTGTGGTGCCCACATTGCTGTGCTCCATAAGGCAGTGTGTGTAGACCCTGGTTGTCTGGGTCTGGGTGTTCCTAGAGGTGGGCGCTGGGTCTCCAAGTTGTCATGGGACCAGCCAAGTGGTTCCACTGCATCACAGCTCCTAACTGGAGGAACGCAGAGCAGACCCTGTACCTAGGTCATTACTGTTACGCAAAGGTTTGGGCTCCCATGGTCATCAGATTTGTAAAAGACCTTAACGTTTACATTCCCAGGCTCTGTCTGATGGAATTGTAAGTTAAGGTCCTCGCTGTGGAACCAACTGGCTGGATTTTAACCCTGGACCTTCTGGAGACAGTATTCTAACGGCTATGCCTCAATAGTCCATTGATTTCGGAGTTATTTGAAGACACTAGTGGCCCAACTGGAAGGCAGGCTCTTGCACACGCCTTTCGACATACTGACCGCTCATTTAGAAGACGGAGCGTGACCGGAGTGCCTGTGCATTAGGAGTATAGGTCAGGCGCGAAAGGTGAATAAATGACCTCATGAAATGTTCAAAACTGTTCACGATTTGATTTGTGTGACTAGTTTGCTTGATCTGAATGGTACAGCCACTTTTTGTTTGGCGGCTTTAGGTTTTTGAAGCCTTTCCATTACTGAGATTTGCAGGGCGGCGCGTAATGTAACTTTCTACAGCGTCATATTGAAGAGTGTATTATAATATGAGCTGTACAATTATTTTTGGATTATATTTGAAAGCGAATTCAAGCCACTCTATTGTGGGGGCACCCCTGGTCTAGTGTACGTCCCGTCCAGGAATCGCAAACGGAATAAATTCCAGGTCCTGGTTCTGAACCACTCTGGTTCGTAGCCCACCTCTGGTAATGTGAAGCGATAACGTCATTTCAAGTTGCATTCCAGGCACTGTAAACACCAGATATCTTTTTCAACCAAGCCTTTTGTTGTATGTCCCCTTCATCTGTGTTTCATAGCAGGGGGCCGGACCCTTGCGACGGACGGCCCGGGCCAGGGGTGTCCCCGTATTATAGCTACCTGTACAATTATATACACGAACACCTGAACATAGTGTTTTGTGATATACTGGGACGGACGAAAGCTTTATAGCTCCAGCTCTTTCGATTTCTTCCGTTAATGTAGATCTATGCAAGCCCATCATTCCCTCCGTGTTTGTGTAACTTTGTGCGTTTGCCGTTTTGTTTTCAGGTTTTAAAAAAAATGCTGCTGAGCATGCGCAACAGCTACATACTTTTCAGTTTTGTGACTTCGTATTGTAGTTTATATCATCACTCAGTTGAATTAAAGGCTTTTCTGTGAAACGTGCGTCTGTGTTTTTGACGTCTTTACTTCATGCCTGGGTTAGTTAGTAAACGATCTTTTAAATCGTAGTATAATATAAGTAGTATAGTACGCTTTTATATGTATGTATGATATACTGTTTGAATGGCATTAAGAAAACCTACTCACTGTTTGTAGTCCATAAGTTTGTGCCCCATCAGTAAGATTTTTATTATTATTACTACGCTATTTATATTATTCAATATTATAAAACCAGTGGTGACGAACCAATAGTATTTGTCTAAACAACCCACAAAATGCCTCCTGTCAGATGGGTTTCGGTGTCCTTGAATTGTGTGCTCAAGTGGAACTGGTGATAAGATTGTCTTTCACCCACAACCCTGAGCTGAGGGAAAAAGAAACTCGAAAAATGACAAACAAATCGGGTAAAATCCTCAATACTCAATTACTTACAGGTAATATCAACCCAAACCTCCTGTAGGTCCCCCTAGGGGTGCGACTGGCCTCCTGCGACCCTGTCACGAATCCCACCAAAGCTTAGTAAGGTTCTGTTCTGTTCCAGTTGTTCACCATTTAATGCATGTTAATTAAAAGTAAGTTTTATTTATACAACATAGCATTCTGTAACGATTCCGTCTCTCAAACTACACACTCTGAGTTCGTTACCCTTTTGTTTGCTCGTGAATCTGGGCCTTTTTTCTACCCTATAAGCCCTAGATTGTATTTAATCTTTAATATTTGTGCGTATGCGTTGAGCACATTGTTCGGTCGCGATATGGAGCAAGAACAACCCTAACCTATCTTAAGAAAGCTGTTACTTTTAGCCGTTTTGAACCACGGGAATTAAAGTTATATTCCGTTGATACCCAGGGAAAGACAATTTTCCTGCTTTATTGAGCAGAATAATTGGATTTCACAAAAGCAAGGACTATAAGGTTAAATGCTGAGTTTTTAGTCAGCCGAGCCTCGTTGAAAAATCTTAAAGCAGTGCAATGGTAGGTTTGTTTATCTTCGAGAAAAGGAAATGATATGCCAGATTGAAACGGAGCTGTTAAAGGTTCGATAAGGCAGATTCACGGCTCAGCTGTCATTCCCTAATACACTTAGCAGAAGAGCTGACTCACCGCCGTCCTAATCGAGCCGAAATTCAGACGCCAATCTCCTATAACTCTCCTGCTGATGCATTCCTGCATTTCCTCCCGGACAGAACAGCAAGTAAACAAACAAATTTGGAAACCCCTCTGCTGAGTCGCCACGTGGCTCTGCTGCAACGTTTCCCTCATTTCCGCCCCAATCAGATCGGCATCCGAGCTTCCGCTTTCATGCTCCGTAGTTCTCCAAAGCCGTGCGATATCTGGGTAACGGGATAGCCTGGACGCACCGGCTGAAAAGTGAGACCGGAGAAGTGAGAGCAGGGTAGTGTGTGCGTGTGTTGCATGTTCACTTCAGATCCCAAACAGATTCCTTTTAATCAGCAGAACAGTCGCTCTGGCCTCCCAGACAGGACGATATCCCAAGCTTGAGATCATATGTATGCAACAGATCAGTTCCAAATTCCTGAGCAATGCATGTCAGAGATTCAGGACACCTAGGATGTAACCTAAAGAGAAACATGTTGGTGTTGGTGTGGCACGCACCACGTTTGTGTCTGCACCCGTTATCACCGTGAGAGTCCCGCCCAGGTTATCAGCACTTATAAACACAATAGCAGGAGATTCAGTTTCCATTGGGTAGTGTTTCGGGAGGATACACGACACCTACCTGAACCCACGTTCATGAAGGCTGATTGTCACAGCTGTCATAAACACTGTTTGATATCAAGCTGGGTCGAATAGCACAGTGTTTTCCATGATTCTAGTACGGTAAAACAACTGATTAAGGAACCGCACCCGAGGAGCCCCCCAAAATTAGGGCCAAGTACTCACCAATGGCTTCTTGACAGTGATGCACTTAACAATTAGATCATAGTCAGGTCCAATGAAGAGAGCCAGATTTTACCCCAGTAATCGGATTTCTCATAGCATGCATACCACGTGCTCTGTGACCTAACCCGAGAGGGTTGCCAGGTCAACCTATTTTAAGATGTTACATCATTTCCGTTGACTGAGACGGGTTTTTTAAATGCGCCACAGATTTAATGGCAGCGAAACAGCTACCGAACACTTTGAGGAGACTCCGAAACGCAACATCTACCCCAGAAAATAAAGAGTTCTTTGAGAATGATCTTAAAAAATACAGTTCATGTCACATTTCCGTGAGACTACAGGCTGGATGCTAAGTCAAAACCCGAGGTTGGGTTAAGTAAACCCGGAGCAAATCTAAACCAAATCTAAAACAGCCACCGTTTCATGGCTACTTATCCGCTTACTCAAACACTTTGTGAGGGTTTTCCTCTTTCTTGACCACAAACCATGAGTGGTAACGTCATAAACTCTCCTCTGTACACACAAACCACGCAACACGGACTTTCCTCTGTACACACAGAGCTTGCATTATGTTTCCTTGCTACATAAGGCTCCACTAGTTCCACGCCCGCGGGGTCGCACTCTGATCTAAAGGCTCATTTCTACACGTGTCTGGACGTTCACCTAATAGTGCTGACTCGGCAGTCACGTGTTTTGAGATGGCTAGTTTGCGTCCTCACCAGTGATTTATAGTCTGCCTGGTATTTGTTCATAAAACTGTCAGGTCCAAACTGCCTGCATTTCAGCTTAAATCTCTGCTTGTACTGTGAAAACCATATCCACTTTGCATCTCGCTCGACGCACTCGTCCTAATCTGGTGTCGTTGCAGGGGTCTGATGTACTTCCTCTCCTGCCATTCCTCTTGCCCTGCGGACCCGTTTGCTGCAGGTTCTGATGCACTTTGGAAGTATAATGAGAGCATAATATGAAAGTTTTTACGGGTGACTGAGTGCTCTTGAAAAATCGATACCGTACGCGGGTCCTCGAGCAGCCCATAAAGGAGCAACACACAATGTTGGGTAATTAACTTCCTCCTAAGGACCTGTGCTCTGTGCAATGTCTCCCGAATCATAAAGAAGAACAGGTACGAATTTAGCGAGGAAAGCTAGGGTGACAGTGGCAAGGAAAATCCCTGAAAGTAGAAGGAGGAATCCATGGGAGGAACCAAGGCTCGAAAATAGACCCGACCTCCATGGGTGGCCTGGATGTTAATTAGGTAAATACTTAAAAGTATATTAAAGTAATCGTAAAAAAGAAGTCAATGATACCTTTTAAATCAATAATAAAATGTAAATTAGTAATAAAATTCTAAATAAAAGAACAGAACAACATTTTTAATGAGGCCTTAGCGTTAAGTTACTGAAGGCGCCTAATAACAAAATGATGGAGGGAGTTCCTGCACACTGGTGGGACTGGGTTCTGTTGATGAAGACCAGTAGAGTGATTCTGGTGGAGGAACATCTAGGTGCGTCGTGCTGGAACTGGTACCAGAACATCAGCTCGGAGAGAAAAGAGAAAATGTAGTTACTTGTGGGTTGGGAGCACAGAGCCTATTAACAGTCACTGATGCCGTGTGCAGCATGAAACTCCGGCAGCACTGCTATAGCAGCACCGCATTATGACCATCATAAGCAGGTTCCCCTTGTGACCGTCTGGCCTAGAATCTAGTCATTCTAATGTAATGTGTTCTTAATTGTAACTCCATCTTACCTACTTTCCCGTCGTCTCTTACGGGTCTCTGGAACCTCACTGTCTTTCTGTCTGTGATAGTTTTAACAGCCTGTGCATGTTCTATATCTATTACCCGTCTTGTGTTGGTCAACAACAGTTGAAAATGCTTTGGTGATGGACGAGAAAGAGAGATTCCGGACTGAGAACGGTTCAAAATAGAGATTCAAGGATAACAATTTGTAACTCCTTTTAAACAATTAATCTCATTCGTTCCGGCCTGCCGTCTGGGCTTCAGATCTGGTACTTAGTTCTGGGAAAGAACCGATGATAAATGTGCATGTCCGAACATTCAGAAGTCTGGTAAATGAGCTGTAGAATTGCAAGCCCGTTGATTAACGTTAGAAAAATGCTCCAAGGACGTGTCAAGTTTCCTTATGTGAAATACAATTGAAACCAATAACCAGAAAGGGCTGTTATGAGCACAATGGTGTATTTTCATTGGTGATTGGGATGCCTATGTTTACGCACAGGGGGAACGCTGAGACTCAGAAAGCCCTCAGTGTGCCAGAAACTACGGAACAGAGAGACAAACCGAACCAGTCTTCAGCTTGTTCTCTAACAAGTCCACACTCGAGTCTTCAACTGATTTTGACACGATTCCTAGACTCTGGCTTGTGAGTCTACAGTAAGTTCGAGTCAAACCCTGAGTTTCTATCCCGGAAGTCTGAGTCAAGTCTCGAGTCTTCAGCTTGTGATTCTGGGATTAGTCTGGAGTTTCTAGCTTGTGATTACATCCCATCTCCGGCATTTATTGATGCTAGGGCGGACAGGTTGATTTTGGGACAGTAATACGCAGTAATATGCTCTTCCTCATTAAGCTCGAGATATGCAGCTAACGTGCCGGCTCCTGTTTGTTAATGTGGGTCGTTTACTTCTTACATAACCTCTGTCTGCCAAGCTACCCCTGCTGGGACTTTGAGCAAGGCCCTAAACGTTCAGCCCAGCTATGGGCAGCTCTAGATAAGGGCGTCTGATAAATGCTCATGTAATTGTGCCTGTAGTTACTTTATAACTATGAAACCCTGCTCAACGGTGTAATTACACCGAGACTCCACACATCAAAGAGAAAACGTTCTCCTTTATCCCGGTCACGTTTCAATCCACCTTCGGTTTATTTCCTTTCGCTTGTGCCTGCGTTTCTCCCGGGCATCTAAGAGTAATATTCTCTCACAGTGAACCTCCGTATTGGTCTCTGGCATAACTGATCCTCAGGCCATCAGCGTGTTTGGTCCCAGAGTCCAAGAGTCCCAGAGAGACAAACGCCCAACTGAGCCATACATAATAGTAATAACAACAGGCTGTGCTTCCTTTAGCAGCTTTATTCCTTCCCGACCACTCAGAGAAGCATAATTGAGGATAACCAGGTATATTAACTAAACGTATCTAAAGCTTTAATCAAATCTGAACAGTTTCGACCTTCTTGTACGCACTGCCACAAAGTTGATCGGACACTCGCGGGTTTTTTTTTCTTCTCTATTCCCCATTGCTCCTCTAGGGTGTTAGCTTTTGTTTACCTATTATAGTAATGCATGTACAATCCTAATGTAATGTCTTGGCTGTAGGGACTGCATGTGCATTAGGAAAAGGTCACCACTCATACCCATTAGTCTGGATAAAGAAGCCTTAATGTCCTTTTTCACTAGATCCATTAGGTGAGTGTGTACTGGTTCACCTGCATATAAATACTCACGTATATACACGCACAGAAATATATCCATATTCCCTGAACTCTCTCTCCCTCTGTTTCGTTTTCAAACTTTCCACAACCTGTGGGCACTTAGGACAAACAAATCCCCCATCACTCACGCTGAGGGGCTGGCTCTTACCTCCTAGCCCAACTGAGCTGCGATACTAAAAAGGTGAGACCCTTTTCATTTGAAATTAATGACAAAATAATGACTTTCTCAGACACAGCTAATTGTAAGTGCTTGTGACACCCCGACCCGGTCAGGGCCAGGATTTGTGCCCCCACTGGACTTTTATAAGTGCTGCCTTTACAGAAAAAGTCTACCCATTTAGAGCAGTAGTTTAGAGGAAACTGCTAGCTGTGGCGTTTTCATGATACAAGTGATTGTCAGAGTGTCATCAGCATCTGCAGGCACCACCAGAGGGCAGCACGGGCACTCTGCACAGTCTCCGCAAGGCAGCACTGCGAAACGTTTCCCAAAAGCACGGGTTAGTGCATTCGGCATTAACAGGGTGCACTTAGTGTTTAAGGGCTGCACTCGGGTCTATTTTTTTAAACTGGTCAGGCGCCATGAGATGCTGCTGGTAAAAGGTGTGTGAGTGCGTGTGAAAGGGTAAGACTAAAGAGAAGGGCAAATATAGAGTATATGAAAGGCGACAGTGGAAGAACAGAGTGTAGAATAGTCAGAGAGACGTCCAGTTGTCGCACCATGTTGTTTGTCGGTGCCATGTTGTGTTTACAGCTCAGCTGTTTGCTTTTCTCTTTAATTTGTTTACAATATATAAAACATATTCAATAAGGACTTCCATAAAGACTGCTTTCGCCTCTAGTGCTTCTAAAAGGTGACCACAGTATCACTGCAGCTCTCTAACGTGACAGATTATAGTCTTTAGCCCAAAGGCACTTTATACGGACGTTGACGAGTGAATGTGCCACACTTTATCTGATCTGCTCTCCAGCAGCTCTTTCCAGACAGCACTACGGTCGGCAGATCATTTATTTACCTCGGATTATTTCATTAGTTATGCTAACGCGACATCCTGGGTGTCCATTTCCTGTTTCAGCTTTGCGCTGTTCCCATTCTCTCTGTTATGCAAACACATTGCCTTAGAGTGCATGCACTTTATTTGGATCCATATCCTCCATCAGTGGAGATACATTTTTCATAATCGTTTGCCGCTCTGCCTCCCGTCTTCGCTTACCCGTCTCCGAAAGGTGAGTGCTTGGGGACAGAAAGGATACTGTGCACCCCCAGTTCGCCCCTCGCTGTGGCCGTGAACAGGCACGTGCATGATCGAGCAAAAGGTGGCTCTTTTGAAAACGTCCTTCACGTGCCACTTGATCTGTCATGACATAAAGGAAACAGGGAGTACGGACCGGAACCAGCTCTAAAAAACAGAGATTAAAGGTGACACAAGGTCACCCACAATGAACACTCGGCTCTCCTGCTGATAAATTGTGACACATTTAATCCCAGTCACACACCGACATCACATGTGCTCACACACAATCCCGCTTTCCTCCTCCTCGGTCTTCGCCTCTGATTGGACGTCTTTCCGCATGGCCCAGATGTTGACGGCTCCATTGGTTCTTTTTATAGTCTGGACCCGTCCAGTCCCTTAAGGATCGTGATGATGTCATGCTGTAGATCCACCTGTGACATTATCAACAGCCAGACATCTGATGCATGACCAACAAAATAAGTCTATTCTTCTTAAGCAACAGATTCACTCAATTCCCAGTTTACTCAGAATGAATCCACTTATCGACCGACTTGTGTTAGATTAATATATATATGTGTGTGTGTGTGTGTGTGTGTTTAATTTCATTGGAAATCAATTTAGTCCAATCTCCACACAACCTTCATGCTTGATATAACACACCTCATGTGCTATGTGGATCTATAAGCACTGATAGCAGCTTAAAGAGTCCAATTATACAGAAACAGAAACATTTATTAGCTACAGAAAACACAATCTTTAGAAAATGGTCGCTGGTGTCATGGATTGTTGTACTGGGGTAAACTTAGAGGGTGACGTGATTTAGCATCGGGCGATATCTGCCATGGATGAGAAACGAAGACTACATTTTTATTAAATGCATTAACTAAATATTTATCTACGCGCTGTTAGCTTCTCTAGAATTAGCTTTTGACTGACTTCATCTTAAATTTTTGCGTATGCCCATTTCTCTGTGAGAAAAACCGAAGTGAAAGCCGTTCGACCGTTCAGAAAGATGCTCGGGCATCATGGGAAATGTAGTTCCTGTGGCGATTTGCGTCATGCGTCCTGTAATTCCGTTTAGCAACCGGGAGTAAAATCGAGCTTTTACCCACGCACTTTTAGCGGGCTTAGCAACAGTTTACTGTGGCACATGCCCCGGTAAAGCGGGTCTGATGCCGCCCCTGCTTTTCACAAACCGTTTGGGAAAGTTTTATGTTAAATCACAGCGCGTTTTAGCATTAAAATGGACTGTGATCGCAAGATACGTAACGATCGTTCTGACCTGCCCATCTAGAGCACACCACTAAACCAAGACATTGATTATTTTGTGCAAAAATGCGTTTGAAACTTTGTGATGAAGGACAAACCAAAGCAGGCTAGTGACCCAAAATACACTAGAAGATACTCGAAGATCAATGAGTGCTGACAGTCATGGACTCTTCCCCACAGTCTCCTGACTTAAACCCGGTCTGGGGCTCTCACCTGGGGAAGTGATGGCACAGGGATGCACAATGGGATGAAGCTGAGCTTTTGGAGGGAGCAGGATGATCTAGTCGATGGAAAGCTCATTTCTTTTCCCATTCTCCCTCATAGCTTTGATGCCTTTTAGGCTTTCCAGTACGCCAGACTCATTTCTGTCACACTCTTAAAAGAAATCATCTTTTTTTTTGCATAATACAGACTCTGCAGAAGTGTCAGAATCCCATTGTTATATATTTGCCCTCACAGCGTTGCCATGCGGGCCAAACCATGCCTCTATAAAACAGGTTCCCAAATAATGAGTCATCCTTGGAACAGAAATCCTAAATCACAGTGTGTAATGGTGTTTAAGAGTGTTTTTGTCCTTTACCCTGTTCCTTGTCTGTAAGAAAGGACCAAGCTGCACCCCTCAAAACCAGTGCATTTTTTTATGCCACATTAAAGCCCTGTGAGGTTTATAATCAAGCCTGGGCAAATACTAAGTGACATCAGTTCCATATTTTATGCTATATGCACTTGTGATTACACATCCAACCTAGAACTGGGTTATATTAAGTTATTTGCAGTGTTCAGTAAGAGTGCTCGATTACAACAATCTACAGAGACTGGTATTTTACAACAATTTCATCTTTGCATGGGCACCGTTCCAGATGGCCCATTAGTGGTTTGAATAAGGCTTCAAAAATGAATCAGCTTTTTAGATTTGCAGTGCTTTTTTTTGCACAATTAATTTGCAATTTCAAACAAGACGTCATTTTTCTAAGGGCAACCAAATGCTTGCGTAAGAACACAGTATACGGGTCTGGAAGAAGTTATGTATGGATATTGATTTTAAGCAGGTCTGGATGGGTGTCTTAATTCTTCCCGATCACTACATACTGTACCGATTAGGCAGTAATCATGTAAGGACTGTGTACAACTATTTCACATTAATAAATCACAGGCAACATTGAACACAGAATCTAAGGACACCAGGAGCACAGGAGCATCATTTTTGCCTCAGGCTTGTTGCATATTGAGCAGAGTAGGACTGCCTGAAAGTTTGAGGTTCCTCTGCGTCTTCCTCAGAGTCGTACCGGTCATCTTCCTCTTCCTCGTTGTCGTCGTCGTCGTCTGTCTCCTGCAGTCCGTGGAAATTTCTGCGCATGGACTGAGAAAGAGAAAGACAAACGCACGGATGCTCATTTAAACTCAAGGGTTCAGCGGTGTTCTCAACAGGAGCGTTTTTTTTACGGAGCGGCACCTTTTTGCTTTGATCCCGGGTCCTTCTCGTGCTCGAAAGGGTGGGCTGGAGCGTCATTCTGAGTGTAGAGGGAGTGGGACTCGGGTAACGAGGCACGCCAGTGGTTGTAACTGTGCTTTCCAACAGGGAGCCAGAAATCTGGATATTGTTCCTGAAGAACTGAAATGATAAGGGTCTAATCAGATATTGTGGCTTTGCATCGCTAAATTAGATTGGGGCGCTCCATCTTTTTTCACCTCTAGATCCTTATCGATGTCCATGGTTTCCAGGTTCTGGTAGGTGTGTGTGTAGACCTCCAGCGCTTTGGAATGGAAGAGCATCTCCACCGTAATAAATTCGGTGAAGATCTTCTGTAAGCACGCCGTCCAGTGATTGAGTTAGGCTACTGTATAATGGCTCGTGCTTCACACATGAATTAATCAAATCCACCAGTGGGCCACTCCGTTCTTTTCTTCATAATCATGCTTTTTCTTAAAGCCGGGTCGTACGTATCACGCGGTACCGATTTTGATCTAAATAAACAAAATACAACCAGCATCGTCCTAAGCTGCATTTAACAATAAATACCGACCTTAATGTCCATCAGTTTTTGTCTCTGAAAGTCTATGACGCTGTCCTCCATCTGCCTGGAGCTCCTGTTAGCATTACTGCTGGCTTTCTGTACATTTGTTTCTGCCTGTTTAGGATGAAGCAAGAAGAAACTTGCAACGATTTCATTTGACTTATTGTATGTGGCGAACGAAACTTACTAACGTTCTCGTGACCTTTTTAAGTAGGTCCTACAATTGGTTTATTTTCAAGTGTATTTGCTCAAGCACATAGAAAAACAATGGCAAATCCGTTCCCTTTTTTTTTACCTGCGTCTGGTGGGACGGGGTTAAGGAAATCAAGCAGCGGCTTACATTAGAAAAAGCAAAATATAAGAATTCCGATCCAGTTTTACGCCCCTTGGCGACAAGTTTAATGTGTGACGTTGCAGGATACAATGCTCTGTCTGTCTGCAGGGTTCCTTAACCGGAGCTTTTCCAGTCGCTGCAGCTCCTTGAGTTCCCTGTTACGATCGCTGCTAAACTTCTTCAGTTCTGCCTGAGGAGCATCATGCATTTATGGTGAAATTTCACACGCAATCCACCCAACGCGCTCGACCTTCAACCTTCAGCATTCAACTCACCCGTTTGGTTTTCACCAGTTCCCCGTATGCCTTGAGAGGAGCAACGACGCGTGTTTCGAGCCTCTCAACCTACAAACAGACGAGCGAACGCAAAACGGGTCAGTGGCATTCACACCAGGTCGTTCTGTTCGTTCGGTCTCACCTCGGCCTGTCTGTAGTCCTGCACCATGGACAGGTCCTCAGAGAAGTTCTTCAGGCAGATCCTGAGCTCAGGGCCATCCGTGTTGGAGAATTCATGCAGCTGCTGGGCGAGCACGTCGGCCTTGTCTCGGAGTTTGGCTGTTTTGCGGGTGTAGGCGGCGAGCTGCGTGCAGAACTGTCCCATGTACTTCTCAGCGTTGCTAATGGTGACCTCCATGCTCTTCAGCCGGGCGTCTCTGGGAAATGCAGTTTTAGAACTAGGCCCGCTAGTTTTGATCCATGTACACGGGTGTCCTGTGTGCGCTACCGAGCGGACCAGAAGGAATTCGATTAACCGTACCATTGCAAATGTTAAAATAAATTTGACTTCTTTACAACTTTAACACAACGTGCTTCGTTTTTTGAGATGGGGGAACCGGATGACAGGGCTAACACGTGCTAAAGTTCCCAATGAGCGGAAAGAGGATCAGACCTCCAAGAGGTCTGCGGAGTGACGGATCCAAGTTTGAAATTGGTTGGTCCAGTGGGTGGCCTAAGACTTTTGCACAGTAGCCTAATAGACGCAGTGCAGTATGAAAATGGACGAAAAATTACTTCATATCTCATCTGTCAATCAGCCATTGGATTGTATCGTGCATTTTAAAGTGATACCTGGATGCAGTGCACAGAAACAACAAGTGGCAACGTCTGGCAACCCTACTTTCTTCCAAACCGACCGAGTTTTCCCTGAATCCTTCTTATCAGGTAAGCGCACACACACAACACACACCTATTTAGAGGATCAGTTTAAATCTGCCATACCTGGAGAAGACTGAGTTCATGATGTTATAACGTTTGTTTGCGCTCCTCGTGGATCTTTTCTGTAGCTCTGCACCGGGTAACTGAGCTGTTGCTATGGACATGACAACAAACCAGGTAATATTGTTGCTCGTGTGGATTTATTGCCACGAGATGGCAGTAGATTCATTCTTACAGCCTTCGAATACTTAATATTCTAGCAGCAGTCTTTAACTGTAGGTGTTCGTTCCTATTTTGCAGTGGCGCGAGTGGTTCCACCTCACACATCCGCTGCAATTTCCCGTCCGAACATTACAGTTAGTAATTCAGAAGAAGATCTTATGCAGAACCGTTTGTATCTGATACGGTCTTACACTCCAAGCAGCTGTAGGCTAAGGGCTTTGCTTGGACCTTGAACCTTAACCGCTAAGCCAGAGCAGTCCCAGTTCAGTCGGAGCTCTGCGGCGTGGCTGCCGTCGAAGCATCCATGAGACGCTCCCCCATTCATCTTCCCCTCCCTCAAACCCGTGGTGAAGAGTGCGGTCCTCGATTTACCTTTGTTTTTTCTTATTTGGTTTTATCTGCTCGGAGGAAAAACCTCAAAACGTGAGTTTGAAGGATTTTAGATGAAGATAAAGAAGTAAAAAAAAAAACATCCTAAGACAGTTAAGTCAGGTTGAAATTTAAGGAGATGAATAACATCAATGTTTTACTCTCACCTCACACCAATTGACTGGGAGACACGACTTCATTACTAACGACCATAACGCTGCATGCTTTGGCTCTATCTGATGTATCTATCATTTCCATTCATGCCCTGTCTCTCTCATCTCTTGCTTGTCGTTCTCGGGACGTGATGAGGTCAGTGCGCTTCCTGACGTGAGGTGCTTGGCTCTCGGCTGACCGTGATGGAGGACGTGTGTGTTTACAAATGAGGAGAGAATCAATTTCTGCCAGACCGCAGGCACAATAAAGGCTACAGCTCGCCTTACGCACTTAAACAGACACAGGGAATTATTTCAACAGGCCACCGACGTGCTGAGAGGAGCAAACGCGCAGGCACATGCCGGGACTGCAGAAACGAGAATGATGTTTTGAGGTCAGGCTCTGTCGTTCAGATGTGAATTAGATTTATATGAGACACGGTTTTTATTTCCTATAACAATCAAGGCCTTGACCGTCAAAGCGAACAGACAATGCTCGAATAAACTACAGGGGCCAAGGCCCAGATTGACTCGCCTGTGTTTTGTATGTGTGTGTCCGAGCGGGCGGCCGGTTTGCGGTCAGTCTGCTGTCTTTTTTCTCAAAGACCTTTAAGCTTGTGGGTCCAGGATATGTGTGTGCGCGCGTCTAGGCTGGCGTCAGCGCAGGATCTGCGGTCAGTCTTGCCTGGTCCAACAGTAACAGGCTCTAAGAGTGTGTGCGTGTGTGAAAGACCTTTTCACAGGTCACTAAAAACCTGAATGGTTTCCTCAGTCTCCTCAAAGTCGCCGCTCGCGAGCGCTCTTCTCGAATTCAGGTCTGGTTCGTGCCCGGAAGGAGACGTTTAAAGGAATCATTTTTTGGTGGTTTTGTTGGTTGGATTTGTATTTCTTTCGATTGGAAACGGATTTGCCCAGCCATTTTCTTACCGTGGAAACTTACCGTGGCTGCTTTCCGCAGTCCTTTCACACTCAGGTTCTTTTCCACCTCCGTCACCGTTGCACTTTGCGTCCCTGGTGTGACCTGTTTTTAAATGCTTTTGGATGCTGAACTTCTTCAATCCACACCTTCAATCTCCTCTTACCAATTTGTGACTCGTGTGATAAATAGTTAACAAAACTCTCATTAACTGGGCTCCCTTTATCTACTTGTCGGACGTGTGTAAAAAGGCTGATGAGGTGTTAGGTCATATTCAGGCAGAGATCATTCGAAAGGGTTCACAAAGTTTCGAGCTAAGTTTTCTGTCTAAGGTCTGAACACTTGAACTGTTCAGTAGAAAGCAGGAAGGCTATCTGGAAGGGTAGCAGGAGTTTTTGGGGAATTTCAACGGGTTTTTTCTTAATTGCGTGCACCTATTTGCTGTGTTTTCTGTATCTTAATACACAGACTGAGAAGATGTGTGTGTACGTAGGGGCACTATTATTAAAACAACATCCAGTGGTGGCCTTAGACATTTGCACAGGGCTAATTCGCGGCTTATGTCCTTTTTTCTTTTTCTGCTTGATCCTGTCTTGTTCCTCCAGCTTTGGAAATGGTCCGCACTTCGTTTATTCCGTCCTCTTCCACCACTTCTACTGTAATTTCCCATCAGTCCTCTGCCAAGCCGGTCTTACAAGTGTGTATGTGGGAAGGAATGGGAAGTCTGCATGTTATTTCCACTGCTCCATGGATGAAAAGTTTCCCCTCATCTTAGAGCCTCTGCGACCTTAAAGAAACACTCCTAATTGGCTGCGGAGCCTTCGAAATCTGGCTATTTAGAAGGTCCTGGAAAGAGAGAGAGAGAGAGAGAGAGAGAGAAAGAGAGAGAGAGAGAAAGAAAGAGAGAGAGAGAGAGAGAGAGAGAGAAAGAAAGAAAGAGAGAGAGAGAGAGAGAGAGGGCTCAAATGATGAAGAGATCCAGAGGTGGTTTGGTCCGGTGATCATATGAGTGTTCCATGTTTACAGATGGGATTTTAGTGCCTTAGTTGGTCATGGGTGCCCCAAATAACAGGCGTTTGTCCGCTCTTATATACGTTCACGTGAAGAGCTGATGATGTTTAGCAGTTGTGGCGTCTCTGACAGCCCCTGGCTCCTTTTCCTAATCTAATTTTATGGTGTGACCTTGAGGTTCATTCTGCATATGGCATTACTGCAGATGATAAGTATCAGCAGCGAGCCGACTAATCACTGGGAATTATGGGCGGCACTCGAGGCAGGTTTTCCTCCCCAAAAAGAAAGACTAAATATATATAACAGAGTTTCATTCATTCATTTTCATACCTGCTTTGTCCAGTTCAGGGTCAGAGAAGGGCGAGACGAATAGTAACCCATCTAAAAAGCCACGCTCCAGAATCAACAGATCCCCGATAGAGTTACGCTCTACCAGACTCAAACTAGACATTCATGGCCGTTCGATGTTCTCTCCCCCCCCCCCATATTTGGAGAACATGCTGCATCTTCTGTTTTGAAGGCTGCTTTATTA
>JAUZST010067886.1:0-21563 GCA_034779995.1 Parotocinclus haroldoi | reverse complement strand
CGCCCCCCCCCCCCCCCATATTTGATTATCTCTTGTTCATTGTTGTATTGATTATGTTCAAGGATTGCATTTTCTTTAAATAGGTTTTATTTCACATCTGCTTATTTAAACGGGTACTACGGCCATTCCTTCAGTTTCCAAAGGGTCGCATCTGGGGAGCTCAAACGTATCAAACGTATGTGTTTTGTTTATTTTGTTTTGCGTCTTTTTTTCTCTCCTTCCTCTGTGGTTATTGTTGTACTGTTTAGGCTAGTTAGGCTAACTAACTTTTGAAGCGAGGGGTAACTGCTACAGTTCTGACAGCCTCCCCTCCCTCAGACATGATCAATTGTGCCGACATTTATTATGCTTGAAACCATAGTTTCCATTCCCCAGCTGGTTTGCAGTATCGCTTTATTTTCTTAAACTCTGCGATTCATTATAAGAAGCTTTCCATAATGACCGTGTGTAGTAAAGCAGAGAAGCTGTGCCTGACACAAGCTATTTACGTTAACATCGCCGGTAACTTGCTCCTGCCTGTAGCGGATGGGCTACCAGATGTGCACTTCACACCACCACGTGTTAGAGATGGGCTCTCTGCGTGAAACACAGACGGCGTAAGGACTGAGTTGTGTTTCTCTGCATGTGGCTTGTGGGGTAAATAATGCTCGATAAAGTAATGCTTTGGTTTTATGAAAGGTCTTCATAAAAGCTCCAGCTGAAGGAAAACGTGAACGTCAGGCGACGTTTATGTTTTATTTTTTACCGACTGGCGCTCCGACCAGCGTGCACCTCTGCGCGTCTGTGCAAGCATGACTTGTGTGTTGCTGGTTTAAACAAAAGGGTTTTTTTCTTCTCTTGTGATGGGTCATTTGCCACGTTTTATGAGTAATTATGAAATAAATGAAATGGTAAAAAACGGTTTTAACCACTTCCAGTCCTTCTCCAGGCTTTCTGTGATTGGCCCGAGGAGAGGTTGCCATTTCCACAATAACAGAGCAGGTACGCCGAGAAACGCGATCTATTATTAGGGGTTCTATCAGGGTCGTAGAATGAGCCTGTCGCCGTTGTTAGTGACCCAGCCTCTGGGAGTGAGGAGCATCAATAGTAAATAAAATAAGTGCTTGTCCTGCAAGAAGTGCAGACGCAAAGACGGGGAAAATCAAGCTGGAGACTCTGGAGAGACCCACTGCTGTTCAGTTCATCACTGGATTTTATAAGCCTGCTTTTATGGGGTTCAGGCAGCTGTGTGAGCCAGATGGAGAAAGGCACAGATAGAGTGAGAGTGAGAGAGCGAAAAGGGGCGGTAAAAGGTTTGACACTAATTGCACAGGCTGTCGATCCCCTAGAGATCTCATCTGGCCTTGTTTCAATCTGTCTTCATATTGGAGAGCGATGGATTTAAGATAGAACGCTGGCGTGGTCTGATGCACGAAGCATCAAAACGTTCGACACTCTTTTCGTCCCTGGCGCCGTGGTATTCGAGGCCGGCCTCTGGACCAAAAACTGAATGGTCTCAGTTTTATCTCAGTCCTGACCTCATTTGGGCTCAGTCTTGTCTCGGTCATGTCTTAAATAAAAGCTTTGTTTGCATCCCGTGAGTCTTCTTCGTTTGTGCCCAAGCCGTGACCGAGTCAGACCGGAGTATGAGCAGAGATGTTTCCGTAACCTGCCCGTGGGCCACCTTCCTCTCATCAAGTCTCCCTGGGATGAGCCAGTGACATTTCCAGAGTGCTTTGTGCGCACTGCGGGAGTGTTCAGCAGGCCCGGAGAAAAGGGAGCCTTCTGCCTTCTATCAGTCCTGACAGGAGTGTCCCAGTGCGCATCTCAGCCTTTGGCAGCTGGAACACGACGGCCTGAATCAACACTTCAGCTTTTGCTTTTGCGCCACAGCTCTGAGATTTATAATGACCCCGCCCCCCCCCTTACACTTCAGCATGAGCGGCATCTGGGGGGCCAAGCTGACCCGTCAACGGTCCGAAGAAGCTTGATCAGGAACGGTCCTTTTGGAAGAACGAGCCAGTTTTTCAATAGAAGAACAGGGTGAAAAGGCTAAGATTCCTGAAAGCTTGCAACGACGATGCAACGAAGATGAGCGGGAAAATGTTACGGAGTGACAAATCCAAGTTCGAGAGGCAGTCGGCAATACGCTGTCCTAAGACTTTCGGACAGTAGCGTATATTAAGTGACACAGGGCACTCAAAGGTTGGACAGTTGGTTGAGACGGGACGACACAAGCCCACATCATAGCCGTAACAGTCAATAGCAACAAGAGTTTCCTTTGCCCAGTTTTTATAGGCGAATGCCAACATGCGAGGGGACTTTCCCCAAACAAAGTGTATTGATGACGGGTTTACAAACAGCGGTGGGTCACCAGTTTGCACACTCTTCACACAGCACCTCATCCCAGAAACTGCCTCGTCAGACTGGTAAACATTTTGGTCCCGCATCTGTTTCCGTTCTCAGAGCGACATGTGCGATTGATAACGATCTTCCCATGAGACGTCGCCGACTGGGCACCTTTCGCCATGCATACTGCGCTCTTCAGATCATCCCGCGCCCTTCAAACCCAAACGATTCCTAGAGCCTCTCAATGGCGTACTTTCTCATGGGGAGATCTTATGAGATTTTTAAGCTGGAAACAGTCTGATCGTTCCTGACCCCGCGCTGTCCGAACATTGATGATGCCGCTGTTTTATTACTCGTGCTGTTTTAACACTTCCCAACTTGCCTGTTAAAGCTGACCCCTTATACTCCCTCTTCCTTACTGCTCTCCCTGTCTCCCATAGCTTACTGCATCTCAGCCTGGCAGCTCTTAGCTTGTGTGTTCTGCTATGACTACGGGCTTGAATAGAGCAGGGGAAGTTAAAAAAAAAGACCCCTTTTAGTGCAGCCAGATTGTTTTCCTTCAGTGGAGTGGGGTTTGGGGTTTGGGGTTTGCTCTCAGCTTTGGATTCTGTCACGAAAGCGAGAGAGAGAGAGCCTTGTGATGAGTGTGTGTGTGTGTGTGCGTGTGTGTGTGTGTGTGTATGGGCAAGGCTGCAGTGAGAGCGTTGACAGTGTGGGTGGGTGAGAGTGATCTGGAATAGAGCAGGAACTGGCAGGTCACGCAGGCCACAGCTTTGCTTCCTCACCAGGCAAAAACTCTGCGATTAAACACACATTGTCTTCCTATCATTGTGGGGACTTTCCACTGACTTTTTTTGAAAAAAAATAAATAAATAAATACAAAATAAATAAAAGCAGAATGAAGGTCCTTACCTTACGTTTGGTTTGGTCCTACCAATGATATATAAACCAGAGCAATCCATTATTTTACACTCGACTCCATTTCTCCATTCAGTGCCACACTGAATCCCCAGGTACAACAGTTTGGCATGTTCTTCCCTGTGTGTGGGTTTTGGGGTATACTGGTGTCCACCGAACTCCCCAACGCGTCACTAGAAGAGGGGCCATGATGACAAGCTCCACCAGATGTCGCTGTGGAACAGTGTACAACACGATCGGTAATTCAGTAAAAAAAAATCCTTAAAATAAGGAAGGTTTTTTCTTTTCATTTCCAGGCTTTATTACTTTATTAATAACATTACAGCTTTTCGCCGCACCCCCAAATATCTCCTGAATGCCCCCGGTGCTTTTCAAGTGTGTCTTTTTGTTGTAAATTCAACCTTGAAAGCGTTTGTGAAACCATCACTGGTGAGTCGTTTTCGTTTATTTTGCATCTCCAGACTTTCTATGCCAGAGCAAAGATGCCACTATTAGCTACCTTTCACCCTTTCACACGTGCTGGCCTGTACAGTTAAAAAGGTAATGTCCAGTTAGTGTTAAAAAATAAAATAAAAAAAACATGTGACGCCATCTGGTGGCTAGCTTTTGTAAGGGACGCGACGAATCTACTGAAGCCGAAATGAAACATAGGTTAACATGACGAACTCAGAAATGGCAAATGATTCACCTTTTTATCCTCAAGGAATTACTCTAAACCATTTCCATCCGTGAATATCAGGTTTATAGTTCTAAAAAGAGCCAACAAGCAATTCGAACAATTCCAGGCATTATTTCGAAAAATTAAGTCATTTAGTAAACGTTCCCGTCCGGACCGTCACACCTCTGATGCAGCCTTACGATCCAAGAAATGGTGACTTAAAGATATTGCAGAAGTGCCCAACTGTGGCAACTCTACAGAGCTAAGTTCATATAGCGTTTCTAAATAAGCAAACACAAGGTTAATCTACATCCATTGTTCAGTCATTCCTCGTTGGGATTCACGCCGTGCACGTCCTCTCTGTTTCGAGAGAAAACAATCGAAAGTCGGCAGAAAGTATTTTGGAGGGCAAAAGCAAACTTGTCAGATCAGATCAAAGCTGATTCATGGCAGTGCAGCTTTGTTAAACAGCCACTCTGGTTCCAGATCATGCTTGGATGTTCATCAAAGTGAGATTGTGACACTATTCCCCTTTGATTACTCACACTGTGTACATTTTGTGGCCGCCCACGAGCGCCTTCGGAGTTTTGTTACAGTCTGCTGACAGGCACCGCAACGACGTCACCGCACTAAGCGCTCTCCTTTAATTGGATTTAATTTAAGCCATCTGTAATTTTCAGGTTGCAACGACTGATCTAAATCCTTTAAGTGTGTACCGGTAATCAGTGTTTCTTCTAATTGTAAAACAGAATTGTGTGTGTCTGTTTAAGTTCATAGGTTCAAACCGTATATAACCTACATATATGTGTGTGGGGTCGAGGGGCCAAATGCAGGGGAAGTGGGTCTGCTGAGATTTTTTGTCAAATTTGAGGTGTTTAGAATTGACGAATCACATATATTTTTTTTTCTTTTAGAGTTCAAAATTTGCGAATTCCTTTCACAGCCTCTTTTTTTATTAAACACTCCGCAGCGTAGGAGAGAAGACTGAAGCAAAGGAGAAGAAACTCACAGCAGAGCTCGCCATCATATCGCTGAAACGTCCCGCAGACGAAGGTTAGATCAAATAGAAAACGATTAGACTTTGACTCCCCTCAAGTTCCCATCAAAATCCACATTGTGGATTCTGATTCCAATGTTTATTTGCCCCCTGAAAAAGCTGAATTCCGGAAAAATGTGCTCACGTCCCGTCCAAGTCAAGCACTGGCCCGAGACTTGTGTTCCCGGAGAGAGTACCGTGGCAAAAAAAAAAAAAAAAAAACTCCTGGAACTACGACACGCAGAGGATTTGCTCAGGTATCTACTTTCTTAATTCTACGAAAGCGAGAAACGTGAACGATTTTTCGCCCCTAGCTTTTCAAGGAGGCGTCTTTGTAGCTCATTCCGAGGTCCAGCTTCCTGCCCAAATGTTCTCTTTAACACCGAGGCCTTCAAATTGAGGACAACCTGGTCACCTGGTCACCTGATCAACGCTGAGTTCAAGGGGCTCAGAGAAAGCTTTCTGTATGCCAGCCAATTTCTCCCTCAAAGATGGCAAAGGTATTTAAATAACGACTGGACCCTTGGCGTTGCTCTAAATCCAAAAGTGATGGGTCAAAGCATGGCACAGAACAGGTGTAGATTTTTTGTAATAGTCCACATTCTTCAAGCTTCAAGTGGACACCTCGACCGAGAGTAGGCACCACCCCTCTGTGCAGATCAACACTGGTTTTTTGGGGGGGTACCCTGACTGTGTGGCATCGTTGCATTGGGAAAGTGTGAAGTGTTTATTTTGATATGAGGCACAGCGGGATTGGGTAGCGCTCACACACGCGAGTCCTGTGAAGTGTTTCCCATGCCCCTCCGCTGTACCACACGTTAACACCACCAAACAGTCCCTCACATATTGTTCTTGAGGTTGTGTGTTTTGGACAGCACTGAAAGCTTTTTTTTTTTCGCTTTTGTGGAAACTTCAAAAGTTGGTTGGGTTTTTTTTCCGCATCTCTGTGGGACCTCAAATCTAAAGTCAGGGACGATGAAGGGGCTTACGAGCGTCACTGATCGCGTTCTCTATGGACGTTGTCGAGTCGTCAGTATTTTCCCCCAGCAACTGAGCGTGAGTGAGAGAGAACGAACCGGGGTTTGGGGGTCCGGGATAGGGCGAGGTTCTCCCGAAAGGGGCAAGCAGCCAGCGTCAACAGCCGACTCCAGTAGGTCGGCACAGGAAGACAGAAAGAAAGCAAGGTGGAGAGAGAGAGAGAGAGAGGGAGAGAGAGAGAGAGAGAGGGAGAGAGAGAGAGAGAAAGAGAGAGAGAGTGGGTGAGTGTGGGCCCGGAGCCTGATTTGTGTGCCTGCTTTTTGTGTTGTGGTTTGTGTTCTGGCTCCATGGAACCCTTCCAGCACCAGCGCACATTCCTTTTCCATTATCCCTCCCTCCTCTGAGCGCACATATCCCAGATTGCTGCACTCATCTGATCAGGGTTAGTCATAGCCAGGGGTTCAATCACACGGCATCGCTGGAAACGTATTGTTACGCTCATTGACACCGCAGAGCGTTCGATCTTTTTCGGCAGGCCCAATTGTGTCTGTAGACCGCCCAGCTAGGCCAGAAGGACCGCCCGGGCTCAAAGCCTGCGATAAATTCAAGCAAATGTGTGTGGCCGTGGAAATGGGCCTGGGCCCTCTAACGTCCCGAGGTCATAAGAATGAAAGTAGGAAATAAGAATTTGTCTTATTTACTTCTAATTCGGGTCTGAATGACAGAAAACTAGGACAACCAAACCCTTGCGATACTTGCTGAGAATCGCAGTCTCGAAGGCAGACAGCAGCATGGTAACGTTCCGCTTTTAATGCGTTCAGAAAAAAGAAAGTTCTGTATTTAAGGCACCTCCCTGTGGTTTAGCACTTAAGGTAGCACCTGATAAGGATTAAAAAGTCTAGGGTTCAAGTCCCACCTCTGCCAAGCTGCCACTGTTGCCCCTGAGCAGGACCCGTAACCCACAATTGCTTAGACTGTAAGATCGTATCAGTTCTCGCTCTCTTCCTCGCTCTGTGTGTGTGTGTGTGTGTGTGTGTGTGTGTGTGTGTGTGTAAGAGAGGCACTTCCAGAAAGGAAAGCCTTTTTTTTGGCCTGGCTCCCCCTTCCAGCTCACATCTGGTAGAATGAACAGGTGTTACACACAATCCTCTGTGTGTGTGTGTGTGTGTGTGTGTGTGTGTGTGTGTGTGTGTGTGCGTGTGCTGTCTGGCTCTTATTTACCTTTATGTATTTAACGGGTCCTCGTTATTATTTATGTTTTGGAGGGGTTTGTGCCGCTTTTATATTATTTAGCCTCTTTTCTAATGAAAAGAAAGTAAATTAAAATTCGGAGTAATTGTTCAGTTTAGAAACTAGGTTTTAATCATATGTATTCTTGTCGTTATTTTTGTCTTAGCATTATAGATTTTGTAAAAATGAGGACTTCTTTAGAGTTCATTTTTAATATCGCTTGAAATATTTTTTTTTGTCTTTATTCGCAGCCTTTGTTTTAAGCTTTGAAGCGATCATTAGTTATGCTTTGTGTGTGTTTCTTTGTTGTTTACTAGGCTTAAAAAACGGCAGTGTCTCTTCTGTTTGGCATCATTTCCCACTTTATTAGATCTTATATTTATTATTGCTGCTATTTCGTTCCAATTAATTGCATATTTGTTTAAAAATCTGTTTTTTGTGTTTTTTTTTTGTTTACATTTTTATTGTTTCTTATATTTAGCTTTTGTGTGGGCGTGTGTGTGTGTGTGTGTGTGTGTGTGTGTGTGTGTGTGTGTGTGTGTGTGTCCCCTTTTCCTTTTTCGTTCTTTCGAACTGTTTTGCTTTCATCATTTCCTTTTAACATTTGTACTATTTTTTTAGACCTATTTACACATGGGGTCAGACTGAAAAAAAAAACCCACTGTCATCAGATATAAACTGCGCTAAGTGAGCACCAGAAAAACCCTCTGCATATTAAAACCATGTATAGGACCAGATTTTATGGGATGCGCCGGAAGGAAATGACACATTAAATTATGAGACGGAGGAGTTTGTGTTGGATTGCTTCAGTCATCCAGATCAGATCGTGCTTTTCAGTCCAGATGGAATGCATTCCACTTAGTCGACCCTGACCTTCCGTGGTGAGGAAAGAAAGAGAGAGAGAGAGCGAGAGAGAGAGCGAGAGAGAGAGAGAGGAATAATACATAAATAAACCTCTCGATGATTCAGTGTGTTCCCTCACAATTGACCCCTGTGCTTATTTTCTCACTCCGTTTGACGACTCGTGAGTGGAGGGCAAATTTCTCTTGTCTGTCCCTCTAAATGCTCAAGTCCATTGCATTTGTTTGCTTAAGCCTCAGAAGGCTGGATTCCTCTCAGCCCAGAACCCCTGCCGTTTGTGGATCTTTGTCGACTCTCGTTAAAATAAAATTTAGAAAAAAGTCGCGTGACCGGTGCGGTGGCGCTTCCCGATCTGCTCTGTGAACCTGTGAACTTCGAGAAAGGCTTACTTCCTAACAGGAGAGCGAGAGAGCGAGAGAGAGAGAGAGAGAGAGAGAGAGAGAGAGAGATTGGTGTGAGCCAGAGGTGTGTACTTTTTCCTCTACTTCATTTTCAGTGTCTCATCTCCACTTACTGTAAACAGAGGATATCCCAGGCTGAATGGCTCCCATTGTTGTATGTGCTCTCTTTCTCTCTCTCTCTCTCTCTCTCTCTGATAAAGAGACTGTTTAAGATGAACATCTGGACTGAAGTGGACAGGCATGTGAGCGCGGCTGTCATCTCGCTTTCTTCTTAGCCCATGCAGCTGGAATACATAAACACAGATCGTCTTTTCTTCACACAACCACAACAGAGAGAGAGAGAGAGACAAATGCAGGACTGTTTAATGGACTCCACTCATCCACCTGTTGTCATCTGCAGTCATTCATACCCATGTGGTTCCAGCCACAACAAAGCGGCAGGACTGGACTCACAGTCTTCCCACAAAGACGACAAATGACAAAACCGCTAGAAGGGACAAAGACAGCGTTGTTAGTAGGGGACGCTCAGGGGATTTCGGACTTAATAAATTAAAGTGTACACCAGACAAACCTGTTTATTTTAATACAGACAACCCGTCTTAAACTCTTAAACGTTTCCCATTTCCATTACATATTATGTCATTTTGGACACGCCCTTATCCATGAATAAAGTCTTATAACCCAAGCAGTTGTGGATTAAGGGCCTTGCTCCAGAACCCAGAATAATTGTCTTTTATTCACATTTGATCCGTTTGTCTTGGTTAAGCCGACACATGGCCAGGATGAACTGGCAGTCTATTGCACAACCAGCAGAGGTCACTGTAGCTGTGACCCTAGCGGATCCCCGATCGACCCCTTCCCATCTGGATCGTCTGTCTCTATGCAATGCCGGATAAATTGGTTATGTAGTCCAGAATCTGCTTTTTACTTCGTCTGTTCTATTTTCCTATGTGACACGAATGACTTGTGTGGCAGAACTTGGCCCGTTTGGAGTCTGCATGTCCTCCCCGTGCCCTGTGTGCGTTAGGTTAACGCGCTTTGGATTAACGAGGGACGGGAAGAGCTCCAGAAGAATCGTGGCGCTGCAGGACAGGCAAATTGCCCCGCTGGAAATGTTAGCGTGTGTAAGGGTGTGTTGAGACGCGGCATCAGCTGTCTGATTCTCCAGCTGTCGTCCAGGAGTCCGGCCAAGGTGGCGAGTGTGTGGGAATGAGGGCTTTTAGGGAAACGCACTGGCACTGGAGAGAGAGCACCGGGGCCGAGCTTTCTTCAGTCACGTGCACACTTGTGCCAAGTCACTCTGTCTCACTCTAATAGGGATATTTGGAGAGGACTGTGATGTCTGGGGAAGGGACCGGGACAGGGAGGCCATGCAGAAACAGGAGAACAATCTTTCCCAGATTCTCCGGTGTGCATACACACAACGTCCGCCGTATCTAGATATGCAAAACGGTGTCCAAAGGCAAAAGTCCATTCTTTTGATTCCAGCCTGGACCAAATGACAAAATTCTGCTCACCGGCCAGGAAAAATCATTCAACCACGACGCAGCAGCTCACACACACACACACACACCACACACACTTGGAGGGATAGGAATCATGAACAAGGTGTCTCTTTAATGCCTTTCAGTTGCTCAGACAGGCAGAGCTTTGTACGTGTGCTCATCGTACCAGGACAGGTAACCTGGACAAATCTCTACACGGTGCACAGACAGAACCTTTGTGTCTTGCCTAAGCGTGGGTACGCGTTAGCCGCGGTCAGACACAACGAGGCGTCCGGGGAGCTTGACGATTCAGGTGTCCAGCCTCGCCCTGCCTTTGTATAAACGCCGAGCATCCAGTACCTATACAACCCGTCCTTATGCCAAAAAAGATGTTTTCATCGTTATTTGTTATATCTCGTCTCACCCTGTACCCTGTGGCCTGGGCCCATGTGCACCCAGAGCAGAGGACGGTGAGAACAGTGCCAGGATTTGGCAAAAGCAAGCGAGGAGGAGGTGGTAAGCCTTGAATAAAGAGACATTGAAAGAGCATTTCGAAGCTGATCAGGTTCAGTCCCGAAGCTACAAAGCTATTGCTTTGGAACGTAACCTTTGCCCCGATGCGCTTCGTTACTTTAACAGACCAAAACAGCTTTGTTTTTACTCGTTTTGCTGTTGTTTCGTGTTAGAAATATGCAGGAGGTAAAGGGAGAAAACCTGCCCCTAGTGGAGGCTCTGAGGAATCACCAAATGAAGGAACAAGCAGCAGAACAAGGTCCTCCTTAAAGCCTCAGAGCAGCCACGTGACATGGCTTGAGGACAAGGGTGCAAAGATGCATCAGCGTGCAACAGTGCGTTTCTGAACTTGCATTTTTGAACACCAGGGGGCGTACACCAGCACTGTTATTTAGTTATTTAGTCTTTAGAAAAAAAGGAATTTGTCATTCTGGGATTTAAGATGCGGTGGAGCAACAATGGAGCATTTTGCCTCTAGTCATTTGTTTTTTAACATTGCGGGGAACCAAAGCGTTTTTTCTTTAACGGTCAAGAAATATAAAAGGCACATGTTTTTAATCTGTGAACAGATAATCTAATTGTGAACTCAATCTTGAGGACTGAATCAAATCGTGAGCATGTTTAATGCATCCCTACTTGTCTAACTGGCACAGGGTGCCTCCTGTTTCTGCTAGAGCTCTGTCCGGGCAGTGGATGGAAACCCCAGGGCAGACCCAGCATCTCACAGTTGGTTTGGGAGGGTCTTGAGATCCCTCAGAAGGATCTGAAATCTGTGGCTGGGGATAGATGGAAGCTGAGAGTGCTTAGATATGGAACGAATGAATGTGGTAAATAGGTAAATACAAACATGTATACACTGTCCGAATTTAGAAAATGAGAAAATAACAGGAGTCATTTGTCTTGTATTAAATTTGGTCTGATTTGCCCACAGCACGGACTGTGTTTCCTTCCGTTCCGAATGAATCTTAAACTCAGAAGCAGAACACGGGTTTAATCCAGACATCGATAGTATTTGTAGTTCTAAATATTTGACAGATGAGGGCAGTGTAAGCAATAAAGATCAGTCAAGTGAGCTCTCGTGTACGACTGGAAACGGTACTTTAATGCTTCAGATCCTTCACCTGAACCTTGGCCGATTGGAAGCTAAAAAAATTTACCATACTATCGCTTTGCTATAGTCACGTGACACTAATTTGAAATAAACCCAATTCATTTCTGTCTGTCTATGTCTATCGCCATCATGCAGCATTACAGAGGCTTAGATTATCTCGTTTGTGATGCATTTTAAGTCCTGTTGTTTTTAACAAAACCGCAGCAACTCGTGATGTTTGCAATTATTTCCAACGATTTGGGTGGCTTTACTGATCCATATCCAGTAAGACTGGTCTTTTGGGAAAGACTAAACGATGTTATTGACTATAAACAATTATTATAACAGATGCAGATTGTTAGGAAGAGTCTCTTGCAGTCTCCAGAGGCACGGAGGAGCTTTGCTGGCATCAAATCCTCCGGCGAATTACGCCGCAAATTTGGTGAGAAAAGGCCGAGAGGGGACGGTTGGCCCTTGTCCACGCGGACACACAGGGAAACGGGAGACCACAAAGGAGCACCGGGGGAATGTTGTCTTTTCTAGGTCCCAGTGGAGAGTTTGAAACTGGGAATGTTCTCTTAATGAAATGAGCATGAGCGACGACTATGGCGTGGTGGTGTCAACATTTACGGAGGAGAGCATGAGAGTCGGCTTCTCACAATGATGGATCATAAAAATAAATATATCGTAAAACCAAGCTTATAAAATGTATAAAAATTCACATGGGCATGTAGTGGGTGGGACAGTGCTGCTGCTGCTGCTGCTGCATATCTCCAGGATCTCAGACAGGATCCTTCCCTCTGGTTGCTGTCTGTGTGGAATTTGGCTTGTTCTCCCCCATTTTTCTTAGGTACTCCACTTTTTTTCCGTCAGTCGTGGAAAATGGGATCTAAGTGACTTTAACTTGGGTGGATTGAGATTGAGAAACGACGTCCTGATTACCCAGTCGCGGCTCATTTGTGGGTACGACCCACAGGTTAAGCACTGAGGCTCAGGAGCCTCTGAGAAGGTGGAAACATCCAGAGAACCGGAACAAACATGAAGCACAGCCTGAACATTCAGTGCCAGGAATCCGCAAACCTGAACGTAACGTCATGACAACAGAACTTCCTGTGCTGGGGAACCAAAACTGGGTCATGTCCAAGGACCCGCAAGATCCAGCTCCAACCCTGAGGAGCACCGAGATGCAGGAACATCTCATGGAGACATTTGGGAAACAGGTGAACCAAAACTTGTCCTTCAGAGGCCAGCCAATCGCGTGGCTGACCTTAACGATGCCAGGGGCCGGACTTCACGATGGTGTCATAACCCGAATCGACTTCTGAGAGCAAGATGGGCACCAGGGTGGATCCTCGCTACAAACCAGCTCTCTACCGCTGAGCCACTCGGGTTCGTGGTGGCTCTGATGAGGTAAGCTTTGAGAAGATGCCTTCGTGTCACATGTGGCAATACCCAAACGTGAAATGGCATTGCAGAATCCTTAAATGGATCATTTCAGAGCCAGCGCTGTTACTGCAGTCCTGTCTTTAAACGTACAACGTGCATTCTCTGTGTACGTGCAAGTGAGCTGCACTCGTCCTTGCAGTCGAAAATGTGTGGACAGTGAAGACTTACGCTTATGACTTCACCCTTATAACGGTCCTAAATCAGGAATTCTCACTTTATCCTCAATGCTGCTTCCAAGCTTGTATGTGGAAATAAAGACATGCTTAGAAAATGTGCAGCAGTTCAGGGTCATTTCAACATAACCTGGATTCAAGGATTAAATGATAATAACGGTCTTCGGGCTAATCGGTATTTCGTTCATTTTCACACCCGCTTAATCCAGGTTTGGGTTGAAGTGAACCCTGGGTCTAATCAGAAGCACAGGGTGCAAGGCGGGACCCAAGCCTAGACAGGGTAACAATCGGTTGTTTAGTGTTTTAGTTTAACATGGCATCAGAACCAATCATTACAGACACAAGGTGACATCAACACACTAGTCAAGGACTGATTTAGAGAGTCACCAGTTAACCAAAATGGTTTTTTTTTTTGGAAGAGTCCGAGGTCGGGATCGACCTGGGGATCTTGGAGCTGCGAGGCGACTGATGCAGCAGCAGAACAGATTTCAGGAAGGACACCAATCAAACCAACAGGGCATCAATTGACCAAAAAAAACGGGTTAAACCATGCAGGGGTCCAGTGTATGTGTAAGGTCTGCACAGGCACTAGAGGGGCGGGACCCGAACCCTGGTGTTTGGAGCTGATATTGTGTACTCTTACAGCGATTGTTTATTAGGAGTTATTGCAGTTTTGTGACCCACTATGTATTGGTGCTATTGAAATATCAGTAAGGTGGACGATTTCATTTTTAACAGAAGTGGAGCATTTGTGATTCTCTGGCTTGATCCTTGCTCCTCTTCACGCAGATGCAAACATCCTTTACACCACCAGTGTTATTTAAGACTGAAAAGCCGTAGGATATTAAAAGTCTGCCCGACATTTAGACCCATAAAATCCACGCGTGAACCCGGTAGACCTTAATCCCACCTCCGCACATTAGCTTATAAAGAACTATAATCACAAATAAAGGGCATTTCAAACAGTTCCTCGGTGCAAATCCGCAGAACAGGAGACTCAATGCTGCTGACAGTTCTTGTGTCTAATTTTTATTTCCTCGCGCACACAGCACGGGTGTCCGTTTACAGCACAGATGTTTTCAAACACCGGCTGTTGGAGCCTCAGAGCGCTGTGCGCGTTTGGAGATGGCGCTGTGCGCGCTGAGCGAGCAGCAGAAGTTTTCGGACTGAAAGTTTGACTCCAGCACGGCCGTTCTGCCCGTCGCGGTTATTTTGGCACAGAGTTTCGTTACGATACGAGCACGACGGACTGAATGGGACTCGTCGGCGTTGCTCTGTTTTCTCGCAACGCAGTTAGCAGACGCGGAGGAAACTTTGCTGAACTTCTTCCATATGTGACTACACGCGAATAAACACCGAGGGCTGAGATCTCGCTGACTTGGTGATGTGCAGACCCGGAGAATGAACGAGCCCGGCGAGAAAGACGGGGGTCCCGTGCCGCGGAAGCACCGACTCATGGCAGGGGCTGTACCCGCGCACGGAGGCGCGTCTCCCGGCGTGGCGTGCAGACCGGGTCGCAACGGAGTCTCGCTGGTGTACTGCTTCGTTTGCGGCGGTGGGGTGGCATCAGGTAAGGAACTCCAGCTGCAGATTAAGTATCGCAACGGAAGCAGCCCGTTTTTCCCGTTTTTGCAAGGGCAGGAGCCTGCACCGGGCGCCGCGGATGTCTGTGCAGAGGGAAACGTGCTCGCCTGCGCGGTGTGTTACTGCTTCCTGAGGGAGCAGTGGAACGCCTTTGAGCGCAGCCGCACACCCATCGAGAAGCGGGTGTACTGGCTGAAGAGACCGCACCAGTGTGACACCCGGCGCACGCCTCGCGAGTGGAACACAGTGCCCGATTCTGACCCTCAGCCAGGCGTCAGCGGGCACAACGGGGACGAATCGGATTTCTCCTCCTTCTCGGACAACGATAACGCATCGGATCAGGATTCGGATTCAGGAGGGGGTAAGGGGAAACTTCTCAAAGCAGCCACTGTGACTTTAGGGAAAAACAACGGTATAGGGATTAAGAGGAGTTCGGATTCCCAAAGCACCCCGCGCTACCGGGTAGGGCTTCACACTCAGGACGCACAGAAGTCTGAAACCGCTTTAATGCCAAGCTCTAGACGGATCCAGCACATTTCTCAGTCCAATTTGGGCCTGCCACAGTTTGAGGGAACTCTGGCGTGTGAGAATCCTTTCACTGAGAGACCAAACCGAAACAGGATGCACCACATCACTTATGGACATGCCAGCGGTGCCAAATCACGGCCCAGTCTGGACCAGTCGTGCGACTCCGACGCATCAGACTGCAATGAGGTTAACGTAACGAGCGACGAAGAAGACGGCCGGAGGAAACGGGAAGGATATCAGGCCGTAAACAGACATGTGTGCTACATCTGTGGTAGCGGGCTTCCACCGGGTGCACGCTTCGAAGTGAGCGTTCAAAAGCAGGAGAGAGCTGCCAGCGAGCCCTTCTTCCCGTTTCTGTGGCTCCACGTGCCCCCAGCAGGCGCTACGCCGATCAGTCCTGGTGGACGCACTTTGGTGTGTGGGAGCTGCCATACTTCGCTGATGCAGCAGTGGCAGGGCTTTGAGCTGGCCGACGTGCCGGTCATGCAGCGGCTCTACGTGGTGCCACTCAACCCCGGTGCCACAAAGCTGTTCTCGCCACCTGTCCCTGAACAGGAAGGCCGCGCGCACAAGGTTCACCCCGTAGCACGGTCGCACCCTGCTAAGGAAGCCTGCTACCTGTGTGGGCAGGACTGCGGCCGAGAAGTCCGGATGGTCTGTTCACGTGCCGGGGTAGGTAAATCCCGCGGTGTTATGTACTTCCCTTTCATTGACCTGCTCCCATGCCCGCCCAACGCACAGAGCATGCAGGAGGGCCAGGTACGTTGCTGCTCCACCTGCTACTCCATCCTGGACGACATCTGGGCGGCATATCGCCTCTGCCTTAGCGAGGAGTTCATTACGTCAGTCAGCACCTTCCTTGGGAGATACCACCAGGCCACCACCGGAGGAGGGATCTCGGGCAGATCACAGGAGGGATTTTCCACTTCCGTCCGTCACACCTCTGTTTGCTACCTGTGTGGGGCGGAGCTCTCGGCAGGTACCGAGCACCAGCTTCACGTCAATCCTCCCGGCCGATGCGGCGAGAGAGTGCCGTTCTTTCCTTTTCTCACAGTGCACGCGCCCGCCCCCCGCGCCCGCCCCGCTGATGCCACGGGCCTGGTTTCTGCTTGTGGCCTGTGCTACCACGATTTGCAGGCTCAGTGGCTACAGCACGAGTCAACAGGATCGGGGCCATCAAGCAGCCCCTGGTCCCGTCAGTACAGCTGTGAGTCCTTTGTGTGCTTCTTCTGCAGACAGGAGAAGAAAAGGGTGATGGGGCTGAAAGCGGTGCACGTGGCACGCCTGCCCGTCTTCCTCTACGCCCCACGGGTGAGCCGTACCCTGGTGGTGGATGACGGGAAGCAGCTTACTATAGGATCGTGTGTGGAATGTAAATCGATGGTGTTGGCTGGACAGAACATGAAGGAGGATACCACGGCAAACCGTGGACGATTCACAGGGGCTAAACAGAAGGTAAGCGTTCGGTCTCTCTCGTGGCATTGTTATGCGTTCACAGGTCCTGTTTATTTCGCGAGCTCTGCGCTGGCTTGGACCGCTTTGCAGCGTTCACGTGTGGGTTATCGCATTGTTTTTACCTCCGGTTTCCTCCCACATTCCAAAGATATGAGTTCGGTTAATTGGTCACTCCGCATTGCGCCTCGTGTCTGACTAATATCCTTGCTGCTGTGACTTGATTGCGTCCACAGTTTCTCAAGGACTCTCGTGCTAGGAGTTCATCCGAAAGTACTAAGAGCTAACCTGAGTGGTGATGGTTGGGACGGTACATTTTTCACCTCCGCGGCAGAAAGGAGAGCGGCCCAGGCCAGTGGGGGGTAGGCAAAGTGTGGAGCCTGTTGCCTTAGAGAAATAAACATTTGGAAATGGGCAGCTTTCCCCTGACCACCGTTAAAACGTTGCTCTCAAAGCCAAGGCGAGCTTTGTCTGCCACCTGGGGGGTATGTTTGAGGAAGGAAACAGAGAGCGAGTTCATACGGCCGTCCAAGCTAAGAAATCCGAACGAACGGCTGGGAGGAGGTGATGTGTGCCGACGCTTTGGGATATTAGGCGATTCGGATGTTTGTTTGTCTTACACACCTACTCCTACACCTACTCGGAGCATCTCTCCAGCCAATCAGTGTCCAGCTGTTTGGTTAGGCTGTTAAGTGCTCCTCTCAGGGGTGGCTCGATTCAGTCGTGGTGCGGGAGTTTAGTTTGGAGCGTAGACAGACATGGCCGACCGAGACCTGTGGAAGGTTCCCAACATCAGCAGCGATGACCCTGATCCGATACTTTCGGAATTAGAATGCGACGCCAACCCAGCGAGAATAAAGTTTCACAAGGCGGAGGTTAGATTTCGATCGGAATGTGTGTGTTTGAGAAGTTTAGCCAACGCTGTTATCCAGAGCGACTCGCACGGTAGACCTTTGGACACACAGTCCAGTAACTGAGCCGTTCCACCACTGTCATGCGACCTGAAAAAGTCTTTTGAGGAAAAGAGGCTGTGGACCAAAAGGGTGATAACGGACCAATAATGATTAGGGATGCATTTCATTTCAGCGATTCAGTTGTGTTTTGAGTCATACTTAGTCAACTAAATAGTCTCTCTTGGCATATAATTTACTAATTAGGGGCAAATATGGACACTGGTTAAGTTGGAGTAAGGACCCTAATGAAAGAGTATGGATACAAATGAAGGAGTAAGGATAAGCATTAGGGAGTATGGACACCAATGAGTGAGCAAGGGCACTAATGCATGAGAAAGGATATTAATGAGGGAGTAAGGATAGGAATTAGGGACAGAGGATACTAATTAGAGAGTAAGGATACTAGTTAGAGAGTAAGGACCCTAATGAAGGAGTATGGATACCAATGAAGGAGTAAGAATAATTAGGGGGTAAGGGCACTAAAGGAGAAAGAAAGGATATTAATGAGAGAGTAAGGATAGGAATTAGGGACAGAGGATACTAATTATAGAGTAAGGATACTAGTTAGAGAGTAAGGATACTAATGAAGGAGTATGGATAATTAGGGGGTAAGGACACTAATGAATGAGCAAGGGCACTAATGCGGGAGAAAGGATATTAATGAGAGAGTAAGGATAGGAATTAGGGACAGAGGATACTAATTACAGAGTAAGGATACTAGTTAGAGAGTAAGGACCCTAATGAAGGAGTATGGATACCAATGAAGGAGTAAGGGGTATTTAGGAATAATTAGGGGGTAAGGGCACTAATGAGGTAGAAAGGATATTAATGAGGGAGTAAGGATAGGAATTAGGGACATAGGATACTAATTAGAGAGTAAGGATACTAATTAGAGAGTAAGGACCCCAATGAGGCTGTCCTACCTGAAGCAAAAACCTTTTAAACAATAAGAACGAGAACTAAAGACAACTTGCTTTTGCTCTGGACTGTGGAGTTTGCTCCAGCCTTGTCCAAGAAGCGTTTCGTGTCAGATCCAGAGTCATCTGAACGGACGGACGGAAGCCAGGAGCTTTTTTGGGGGGCTGTGATGGTGGGAATGGGATTTTCCTGGAAGTAAAGGTGTTTTAGCCTGGAGCCAAGTCATGATCTAATGGCAAAAGTTGGTGGCGAGCGAGAGCGAGAGAATGTGGGAGGAGGTGATAATGGTTCCCTCGGTGAGAGGAACAGGTGCTGTGTCTTCCGATGACATGTGATCTGCTTTAAGCGCTGGTCTTTAACCTGTCAGTCTACTCGTCTTTTGTTTTATAAATAATTTTGGTGATCCGCTGAAAACCAGCCCATCAGGGCCGCCCGTGGGTGTCCTCATATCGGCGCGTCTGAACCGAAAAGCACACTCGCATGGATCAGACTTCTAAACGTGTGTGACCGGGGCATTAGCAATTAGGGCTGTCCTATTTAACGCCGGATTTATGTGCGCCGCCGTTGAAGCGCACACGTGCAGTGCCGCGCAAAAGTCTGAGGACACCTTGGCGTGGTTAGCTTAGTTGTTTTGGTGACGGTAATAACGACCATGTGTTGTTAGTTCTCAGAGTTGAGGCAGGAGGAGGAATGGACTATCTTTATGCAGAAATTGTTTTACAAACTGCAGCACTGCTGTTTTGTACTTGACCGTGGTCTGGCTGCTCACGAGGGACGCTGAAGTGTAAAAGGGGCGTCTGCCCGTTGCCTAAATTAGGTAGTGTGATGGAAGCTGGGCTGGGCTCTGGTACCAAAGAGTCACACACTTTATATATAGAGCTCGGAGTGAAACAGCAACGTAATCACACCGACACCCAGCCTGTTTAAGTGCTCGCGTTCGGAATAAGCAGGTAGCACAAAAACAGGCGACTGTCAGCATGGGGTTGCACAGAGAGAGATGAATTATTTGGCGAGAAATAAACAGTGGACACACTCGTAGCTGTGCTGGGGTGTCCTTGTGGGTGTAACAGAAACGTCTGTGTGTATTGTGCGTATTGACAGTAAGCAGGATGGAGTCAGGAACGGCTCCATAAATATCCTCACCTCGTAGGCCCGTGTGTTCTCTGTAGAGCGGCGGGACAGTTTCATAAACACAACAGCCTGATTGATGAGGTATTTGGGGTTTCACTGGAACCCTAAAGGCGCGCTGCTTTGTTTATTCGTTTATTCATCGTCAGTTTTTCCTGCAAGGCGTTCATGGGCGCTGGGCACGGTTAGAGCTGACCAGACGACGTCACAATCTGGCAGCAACAAAACGTAATGAATACAATTATGGTTCTGTCGCACAAATTAATTAATCCCGACGTCCAGTATCACCCAGTTTCCGAGCACTTGCATGCACTTAATCATCCAGTCCTAGTCAGATTTCTGCAGTTATCTGACCATGTGACCAGGTGTAACTCCACCCGGTTGCCAGTCCCACTTCCCCCGAAACGCTTTTTCCACCAGAAAATATGTATATGCACCCTAAGCTGTTTCCACCCGTGTTTTTTTTCCTCGTGGGATTTGGCAACCCGGGAAATAAATGTACCACTGATTTAACGGCTATGGAAGACGTCGTTGAGGCTCTGCAACGCAGTATGTCCTTCGAGGAAATGAAGAATCTGATGATTTACTATTAAAGTTGAACGTTTACGTCCCGTAAACCCAGAGGTCTCTCATTACCTGCTTACTCAAGTGCGTGTAAACTCGTTGATCTTATTAATGACCAAATCTGATTTTCTGTGTTTATCTGCTTACTATTCGTATGGAAACACTCAGTAGGTGTCACGGACGTTTCCTTGCCGCCATGGGCTTCTCATTTGGACTTTAGACTCTAGAACCTAAGCGTAACATAGTATCTATCAAGTCTCTTATCATTAATTAAAAAAAATGTCACTGTTAAAGTTGAGACACACACAAGACAGAGCTTTCTAAAATGCCCGGAAACACCTTTTTGTCCTGATTGCTCGGCCGTTCGTGGTCCACATGGTTCTTATCGTTTTTTAATTCTTTCTGCCGAGCTTGAGGCGAAACAGAGACTGGTGCTTTTTAAATTTGAGCATTTATCTTATTGACAGCTGCCCACAAAATACCGAGCTTTACAAATAGTGTTGTTACTCATATATCGACCTTTCAGCCTTTAAGATTTTCTGGACCATTCACTCGTTAATTATGTCTGTGTTTTATATTGCAAGCCGGTACTGAGTGTTTGTGTTTGTGTGTGTGCGTGTGCGTGTGCGTGTGCGTGTGTGTGTGTGTGTCGGGTTCTGATTGCTTCTGGAACGTAAGAGGCCTTACATTTCTAGTTGTGGATGGAGGAGGAGGGATGGAGGTGAACGTGAGACTGCCATGACTAGAGTGGATAGATAGGTGGTGGGAGGCCTGTTTGTCTTAACTTGGCTGAAGGTGGGCAAGAGGATACGTCCAGATCTCTGGGATCGAGTCTGGATGATTAAAGTGAGTGTGTGTGTGTGTGTGTGTGCGTGTGTGTGTGTGTGTGTGTGTGCTTGAACTTAAGGCACGAGGCATTATTCCGTTTCCCTTTGCACCTCAAGACCTAAAAACCTCAAACCGTTCGTCAGGGAACTTCACCTCCATCTGTGCACTGCTTTTTGGACCTCGTGTTACCAGTGTTTGAGCTTCACACACACACACACACACACACACACACACACACACACACACACACACACACATACAGCTGCTCACAACAGGATCGGCGCGAGGCTACATCTGCTCGTCATCCCTGAAACCATATTTTGAAATGCAAAAAACCTCGCAGTTATCCCTTTGAGTTTTTAGTACAGTCGAATCCGGTTAACGGGATGATATCAAGATCGTTAACCGGCTGGGACGATTAATCGAACATGCCCTATGTTACAAGGCGGGACGTGCTATAATTGATGTAACATATTAAATGTTTATTAAACC
>JAUZST010067885.1:0-80056 GCA_034779995.1 Parotocinclus haroldoi | reverse complement strand
TTTCGTTTCACTGTGTACTGTTAACACTGTATATGGTTGAAATGACAATAAACACTACTACTACTACTACTACTACTGTAAGCAAATGAGTCAAGAGGTAAACTACGCAAAAGAAGCCTCTGAGAGCAGCAAGAGAAGCACTTTTATGCTGTCTTGTGGAAACGTGACCACACCTGTAATCGTTTACATTCAACGTTTCTATCAGGGTGCTTTATTTTTTGTCAATGGGTGCAGATGAGAAAGGGCAACTGTATGTTCTATGCAACATCACTCACCTGACATGAGCAGACAGAGCATCTGTCATTGTCCAAGACCCAGATCTGACCGTTGTGTTTCACCTTGCCATCAAAAATACAGTCACCAGTGCAGTTGTGTCCATGGGGACATCTGCAGTCGTATCCACCATCCAGGTTAAAACATGCTGTGTCATTGGCGCAGGTACTCCTACCTGATTTACACTCATCTATATCTGCAGATACAGAAGTTATTCACATTCATATGCTACTCTAAGGGTTTCAGAAAAAATACATATATAATAAAGGGTTAGACAAGCTAAAACATTATGACCACTCGAAGTTTAAGTAATGGTAGTCAAATCTTGTTATATCCCCATTTTGTTACAAGGTCTGGAATACATTGCATGATAAATGGACAGTTTTCGTAGTTGATAGTATTGGGTTTTGCAGCCATGGTTCTCTTACTGCTCAATCCTCTCGTTAGAGCTCATTCTCTTCTACCCCTGTCCTTTTTGTCAAATTACTTTTCACCTGTACAATCATCTTTTGCTATGTGGACACACCACCAGCTTCTTTCTTGAAGGTCCTGGACAAACACTTGAGCCCATTTACTGAATTATCAGTGCACCTTCTTAAGGGCCTGTAGAGAGAGCTGGGCATGGGATAGCTGTGTTGAGTTATGAGAAGCACTCAGTTCTGCATTTCGTAAGATTAATCCTGCTAGTGTTGTGCTTGTGCTGTCTACCTCCTCACCATCAAGAGCCCCTGGTAGGAGTTCCGTGTTCCGCTCGAAAGACATGGGATGCTACGGACCCTTACATATTTCAGAAGCTGGTGTCTGTGAATTCTCCGCCTGAACTCTAGATGTGGGCTCCTGTGAACCTTCCATTCCCATGGATGACTGTGGATCTTCTGTACTCCAAGCAGGCACACCTTTAAATTGTCTGTACTCTAGATGCAGACGCCTGTGAATCTTCTGTATTCTAGATGCGGATGTCAATTAATCTTCCTACTCCAGATGTGGCTGCCAGTGATTCTTCTGTACTCCAGATGCAGATGCCTATGAATCTTCTGTACTCCAGCTGCGGTTGTCTGTACTCCAAGAGTGCACACCTTTGAATCTTCCATACTCAAGATGCAGATGCCAGTGACCCCTCAGCAATCCAATGCAGAAGCTTGTAAACTCTCCGCATTCCAGATGTGGACACTTGTGACCTTTCTGCCTTCAGACATGGGCACTTGTGACCACAAGGTTGCTTCCCACCAGTGCAAGCAGACATAATTTCCCGCATATTTTACAACAATATAGTTATTTAAAAGGAAACCGTACCTGCCAGGGACTGGATACATAACATTGATTCTAATTAGTTAATTATTAGCTGTATTATTTTAAGTGCAGAAGTAGAAATTTTTTGTATAATTGTGTGTAATGTTTTGTATATTCTGAAGCACAGAGCAAATAATCTAAAAATAATAATCTAAAGCAATGTAACAAAATGTAAACTTTAAAACACTGCAGTCGATGTGAGGGTTTGTACTCATACTACCTTCACAAGAATCTCCACTGGCACTGAATATGCCATTGTCATGGTATCCATCTCTGCACTCACAGTGATACCATCCTGGCAGGTTCACACAGGTGGCCCGGCTGTCACACTCCACAAACTTCTCAGAACACTCATCAATATCTACAGACAGATTGGATGTGATCAATGAGTCAAATCTTCTGCATGTGTTAATTACAACAAATATAAATAGTAGATATACAGCACAGTTTAATGGTATCAAGTGCATACAAGGACATACCAGTTGTGGTCATTAAAATGATTCCAACCCTTATAAACCAAGACATAAATCAATTTTAAAGATGAAAAATAAAACAATACACATAGAAACATACACTCACTAAGCTCTAAGTCAAACTCACTAAGCTAAATAGGAAGTTTGTTGGAACGAGAGAGTTTGGAATGCAGAAACAGTGGCTTCACAGTGAGTGCAAACAGAAGTGCAGATTCGACAGACGGAAGGTGATGAGTTAAAAATCCAAAACATCTGAGTGAGATTAAAACAAGTATGAAAGAGCAAAGTAGGAGTGGGGTGAAGCTGTATAAAGTTGTTTACGGTACTGCTCCCCTCTCCACCATGGAAGCTGAAGTTCTACGTGAGTGCTGTGTCAAGGATGTCCATAAACCTGAACCAGGTTGGCTGTAAATAAACAGAAAGGTGCAGCTCTGACATAAGGTAGGTGATGAATTGGAAATTAGAAACAGGTAAGAATGATAAAAACGAAAATGAGAAAGTGTGGTGGCTTGGAGGTAGAGTCCAACGTGGTACATGAAGTAGTCACATGCTTGGGCTGTTGACACAAGGCAGAATGGAGCTATGGATTCATTCTGAGCCTACCATTTGTGTGCCCCAGTTGAAAGTGAGCTTCAGCAGCCCAGGTTACGTTTTTACAGTCTTCACTTGTACTGTTTTGGTGAGCCTATGCCCACTGCAGCCTCAGTTTTTTGTTCCTGGCTGATAGAAGTGGAAGAAGTGCTGTTATATTCCAGCTGCCTCAAAATTAGACATGTTGTGCATTCTGAGATACACGTCTGAGGTGTTTTTGCTGTTGCTGGTTATTCGAGTTAACATAACTTCCTTGTCTATCACTGAACCAATCTAGTCATGCTTCATTGAACACAGAACTGTTTTCTCATTTATGCATTCTATGTGAGCATGAAATGGTCAAAATAATCGAGATAACATTGCATGATTAAGTGATTTGGCTCATAATTGCATGAATGAGTAGGTATGCAATGAGTGTACATTTATATAGATTTTTTCACATAATGCACTACGATATAGGTTTTCCTGAAAATCATTGCCTGATACTCTCTATCTAGAATAAAGCCCACAGCCACAGTCCATTTCTCGTAAATGTCAGTCTCCATTTGATAGCTCCCCAAACAAATGGGTTTTAATATTCTGAGGATGGAGATTCTATTTCAAATTGTATTTCATTAGGCAGCAGTGCAGGGGGATGGGCCCATTATTAAACAGGAGGGATGAAAACAGAGGCACAGGGAGGTTTTAGGATGATTAAATGCTCCCACTAGCACTGTAATGGCCTCATTATGATTGCCATGGATGCAGCATCTTCTGTCACCATGAAATTACACTTCATGGTATCCTCGGTTTCTCTCGGTATCCTCTAAGAACCACAACAACACCCCCACCACCCATCAAGCTGCAAATATGGTTAACCTTTTGTTACACAGATTCAATGAAGGCTATACCAAACAGGTTGCAGTGATTATGAAATTTTTGGGGCGGAAGCTTTAATTTTGAAATGAGCATGTTCCTCATAGTATCTGAAACCAAAATTGAGAAGACAATATTTTGCATATTACACTACTTGCGAGGTCTCATTTAAATAAACAAATTATTTAATATGTAAACCATAATTAAATTCTATGTACAGGATGAATAGATGTTTTCTTCATAAACATATTTAAGCTTCTGTAATGGTCGTGATGGGTAAAAAAAAAAAAACAGGGTGTTGTTAAGGCAGTTGAGGTGTGAACATATTTGTCATACACCAATCTAACTAATTTTAAACTGTTAATTTCAAAAGCAAGACCTTTTCAAAGTCAACAAGAGAGTTAATAATTCAGTTAGACTTTTGTGTTTTCCCTGAAAAAATAATCCATTTACAGGCAGCTGCATTTAAGAGTAAGTAATGACAAATAACTCAAGTAATGGTGGCTGTTCATTCTGACTCTGAGCCACCACTTCAAGATAAACACTGTGAGTATGGTATACTTTTTTTAACTTAAACAAAATCTTTGCTTAGCTGGTTAAAAACAAATAACAATAGCAAAAAGTATTACATTGTTGTTCAAATTTTGTCTCACTCTGAAATACTTTGCCATACCAGCAGGGATACATTTAAATAAACCAAAAGGTATGAAGAAACCTATTAAATAAAATGCCACATTTGTACATTTCCTCAATGTAATACATACTATATTAGCTGCAGAGCTTTGAAATCTCAGACAGGTTTTATGCTGTGTATTAACCAATATGCAATATTTAAGTAACTGTAATTTTATTTTCTTGTTATTTCACTAACTTTACTCTGGGCATTTAATATCATCCAATTTGCACTCATCCATGGCCTGCATTTGTCATATATATTGCAGATAAAAACACATTCTTCCTAATGCTTTCTCTGCACCACTCTGCTAAAATCTATCATGATCTTTGTAGAGGGTGAATCTGCAGTTGGCAGGACACACAGGCTTTGAAATTAAAAAGCCGCCTGGCTGCAATGCCCTCGCTCCAAAATGAAAAGCACACGTCTGAATACCTGCCAACCCGTTCTGCCTGTAGTGAAGCTAAAGGCAAAGAGTGAAGAGCACTGCTTTCTATTTATATCACCAGAGCATTTTCTGACAGTGCTTTTGCAGAGGGCTGTTATACTGCCAGAGTTACCAAGGCCTTTACATCTAAACATGGCATTTTAACTTATTTTATTCAACTTTATAAGTTCACAGAGGAACAAGATACAAACTGAAATAAATTAGCATTGACTATGACACTCTTGCCACCGCAGAGTGGAAAGCATAGCTACATCGGCCTTCGATAATAGACCACTAACAAATTTAAAATTTGAGAGAATTCCAGTTAATGTATACTGTATGTTAGCTCTCTTACTTATACATACTTAACACGAACCAGTTACAACCAAACTGTGACAACCCAGACTTTTTTGTGTAGGATGCCAAGCTCAAAAAGTATGTTTATTGTTTATTAGATTTTGCTGTCCTCCTTGAGCCACAATAATGTTTGTGAAAGGCTTATGAACTACATTTACAAAGGCATTTAATTTTTTTTTATTCTAACTGCCACCAAATGCTGATCCCTCCATCAACACTTGCATAGTAAACTTTGGTGGTTTTATAAATAAGCAAATTATTGTTTGAAAAATTACTTTATTAAAACACTATTAATAAAAAAGTCATTTGTGAAAATTACTGTCTGTGTAACCTGAGATGCATTGTACTGCAGAACTAATATGTGCAGGGCTATTAGTAAACGCATGAGGTTAGAATTATTAGGGTTCAATGCACATACAGCACAAATTATAAGAGCAGCTGGAGACATGGTGACAGAGTAGACAACAGTTATAAAATAGTGTTAATAGTGCAAGATACCATGTGGTCAAGCTGGAATAATCAAGGCTGTTACCGCCAGGCACAGGCAACTCACTGTGTTCCACTTTTGTTCCTGCTTGTGTCAAATTCAATTAAGAAATTATTCATCAGGTATGAATACCGCTGCAGGTGTAGCTGTTCGGAAAGAATGTTTCATGGCAAATACCTAGTTTACCATTCTAATGTTGACACATGACAAAAGATTGGTTTATTCGTTTGATGTTTGTTCCTACTCACCACTAGAGCTCCTGGCTTCTCTTAAATTCCCCAGGAGCAACAGTGGGAAATACTGAATTTAGCATGGGCTTCAACTGTTTCCCTCTGCAGTATAATCAATACAAATCTAATCTACACAGGGCACAAAACAAATGCTCCTTATAAACTATGGAGACACATTTTTCTCATATATTTCAGACAAAAAACAAACAAACAAAAAAAACATATGTAATCAATACATTTTCCACCAACATAGAAACTACTTAAGTACTACGACACATGGATGCTAATATCTAATATAACTAAGCAAATAAAGAAAAGCAAATGCAAAGAACATTATCAATTAGCATGTGCAAATTAAAAAAAACTACATTACAAAACCTTTTATGCTTACACTAAGTTTATTATAAATAGCATGACCTTTTAGAATATTATTTACCTCTCCAAGTTGTTCTGTATGTCTCGGGTATACTGGATGAGTGCTTTAGTCAGTCCCAGAACTCTGTCTGTGAATTAACTGTCTCTTTGTCAGTGTGAGTTATTGGATGAGCTGCTGATTGAGACTTTAACTAGGTGCATTTTCACAGAGTGGCACTATAGGCTGCAGCAATTATTAAAACACGTAATTACACCAACCTTCTAGAAAACCTAGCACAATCTAAACAGAAACAAGAGTATTCTCAAAATTCTAGTCAATAATTTCTTCTTTCTCACACACACCCACATACAGTGAGTCAGAGGAAGATATAAATAAAGATATACGCTCACTTTTTTTAGGGGTGGGCAATCTTTTAAGAATCATTTTTTTTTGTATTTTATGCATTAATTATTTTTTTATGTATTTTACATAATACTTTGGATCAAACTGAGGTTGGCCCTCCATGCAGTCCAATTAAATACAACATCAAACTGCAACTGCAAGTTGCTTTGTGGCTTTGTCATGCTGAAACCTTCAACTACTGCCACACAACCCATTCCATGAAAATCCAAATTATGACTCGCCTGACAAACAGTTCTTGTGTCAGGAAGCTTGGTGGGAATAGCATTTAGCACCCTCCGTACTTGTTCTGTGAGGTTAAAACGTTTCCACTTCACAGTAAGAGCACTTAACATGTGACAGGACCAAATAATATAAATAACACAGGTCCACAAAGTTTGCTGACTACAAAATATTACATGTGCTGCATCCAAAAATCACACCTGTCTCCTCCAGTCACGTCCACAAAATGCTGTCTACTCATAAACTATTATAGCAATAAGGTAACCTTATTTATATGCTGAATATGTAAAAAGATTATTAATGAACAAAAAGACAAGCTGAATACACAATAAAGTACACTTTGAACTTGGTAAATATGAAATAAACTTATGAATCGATGAAAACCATTCTCCAAAAAATCTAATAGAACTATCATTGCTGGGTATTACAACCCTAATTCCAATTAAGTTGGGACGTTGTGTACAACATAAATAAAAGCAGAATACAATAATTTTTATCCTTTTCATCCTATATTTAATTGAATACACTACAAAGGCAAGATATTTAATGTTAAAACGGATAAACTTTATCCTTATATTTTTTTTACAAATATTATAAGTGCTGCTCCCCCCATTGGATTTAAATCTGGGACTCATGTTCTTTGGGCTTTGGATCAAGATGCTGAGTGCTTCAAGTTCCCGTATACCAAATATCCTGCTCTTTCACGTGAGAAGTTTAAAGCTGGCATATTTGAAGGTCTGCAAAATAGACTTTCTTGGCAACTTCATGGATGAAAATTATAACCCTGATCATAACTATTTCAGAGCCTGCAATTATTTTTTTTTGCATGAAACAAATATATCAGTACATCAAAACTTCTTATTACATTATCTTTAAACAAACATTTCTTATTTGTGAAAGAGCACTTCATATTTGCAATCATCACATTTCATTTGGGTAAAATCAACAAAAATAGTTAGGTCAGCAGAAAATTTTATTTCAAAAGTAGACCAGTGTAAAATGCTTGTGAAAACATGTAAAAAGTTGCTTGGACAGTGACAAGCTAAATGAAGCTGAGCCCTGACGCATGGTTCTTTCTATTGCTTCCTATCAGTCTTTGGAGATCATATTTACATTTGTTTATACTTATTAGCAATAGGGGTGGATAAAATGGGCAAAGCATTAAGGGGGTTTCAGAACTGAAACTTTGAATACTCTGACTAATTCAGAATTGCTTAACCACATGATGTTGTCATTAATGGTGCTTAGCAGAAACATACTGAAAACATTCCCTGTGATCATCAAGAGCACAGTGTTATGTGAAATGCTGTCACTAAATCGTGAAATGGAGCAATAATTCTCTCTACACACCCATGGGGTTACGAATGTATTGTGGGAAAGGTCAGGCAGTAATGTCATCTCAGCCCTAATTAGACCCTCTGGATGACTGAATCAGTCACACATCCCTACCACAACAGCCACACACACACTCATACACACACAATCGCATAAAAATGTTTGATTTAGGAAAGAATGTTTTTTTTCTTTCGCAATAATGCTAGTGTTATAACTAGTGTACTCTCCCTTGTTTGTCATGTTGTGTTGCCATATTCCAACAAAATCAAAATCGATCAAAATGTATTTGTGTAGCACTTTTCACAGCCAGCTATTGTCACAAAGCAGCTTTAGAGACATTGGAGTCTGAGCCTATTTTGAACAAACTAAAAGTCACAGTCAAGAAAAACTATCAGACAAGAGGAAGAAACTTTGAGTGAAACCAGACACAAAAGGGAAACCCACCCTCCTCTGGCTGAAACTTGATCGAAAATAAAAAAATTAAAAATAGTGCAGATTGCATTGCTACCTGCTCTCACCTTCCTGCCACTGCTGCAATAAAAACACTGGTGTTACAGCCCACTAACTTAAAAATATGGGTGATCGGGTCTAAATAAAGCAGAAGAAAATGCCCCATATTTCTATATTAGTACTATATTCGTTTTGCTAGATTCTCTAAAATATGTATGGCACGTATTATCTTGACTATTAAGTATGACTATGTTATGTTGTAAATAAAGAGGTAAAAACACACAATTTTCCCCCACCTTTCCAAATAATGGTACACCCTTAAGCGCCTATCGCAGTGCTGGGTTGTTAAAGCATCAGTTATGATAATTCCTAAACACTTTTATTTTGAGATGTTTCTCTATACTGAGGTAAGAACTGATTGTTGCTGGGGTTTGTTGGCTACTTTAACAACTGTCCTCAGGTTTCAATCATAAATCAGTTTAATGAAAAATTCCTGCTATACTATAATATAAATAAATATACCATTACCACAGAATTTACCACTGAAAGTGTATATATTCGAGTCACAATTTGTATTTTGCTAATTGTTTATATATAATTACATATACATCCAAAAAATGTATTCCTATTTAACCTACTTCCTCTCAATTTTCATTTCTTTTGTATTTTAGTTTTTTTCTTGTCAGAGTTGCAGAGTTGAGGGCCATTATTGTCTTTTTCTAAAGCTGCCTGAACCTGTAGTTTCAAAAACACTATTTGTAAAGCCATTATATTAATAGTATGTTATTACATTCTATGACATGTGTATAATGTGTTATATATTTGTCACTTAAACACAATTTATTCTCAAGATCCAGGGTGACTCTGTATCAGCTGAAATAATGCAGATATGCATGTTATTAATGTTATTTTAATTTTTTTTATATCTTGTTTTATCTTTTAACATGTACTTACTTTCTATTGTTTAACTAATACAACACACTTATTTGACTAGACAAATTAGTTTAATTCTTACATTTAAGATCAAAGCCCCAAGGTTTCTTCCTTATACTATTAACAGAGTTTTAATGTGTTGTATAAATAAATATGCCTTGACTTATAATTAGGCTTTGGAAGCACTCTCTTCCTTTCTACTTCGGCTCCCTTAATCAGGCTCTGAGACACATAAATGATAGGACATAAGGTGTTATACGGGTCACTGTTTAACAACTAACAAGCAAAAACAGCATTGATAATGAGAATGAACTCGTCAATCTTTACTGTGGCTTTTTCATTTACACCGCATTTGTTAACACAGGCTCACACTTCTGCAGTAAAGTGCTCTGGTAAGGAAACCTGTGAGTTTCCATATATTTTGTTCTCCAAGCGCAGCACTATAGAACTGCAGGCTTTGCATTATATAGTGCCCTATGCATCATTACCTGAGTACTGGACTGCTGCACTGCATTACAGGCACATCACACACTTGGTGTATGTGTGTATATGTGTGTGTGTGTGTGTGTGTGTGAGTGAGAGAGAGAGATAGAGAGAGCCAAATGATTCATTCCCTGAGGGTTGCTAGGCATACTAGTGGTTGTCTCTGCAAACTAACACCTGGGAACATGACGTAATCACGAGGCCTAACAGAATGTTTTTGTTTTGTTGACAGCTAGGCTATTTCAGCTACATATTTGCTAGTTTGCATCTCATTGGTCGGTAATACTTCTTCCACTTCTGTGTCTGTGAGTAAAAAGAACTAATTTAGTATTTCATTGTGAAATATGATGCTTAATTTCTTGCAGTTCTGTAATAAAATATTAGCTTAACAAGCTTATTACAAAATTATGGGATTTACAAAATTAGGGGATGTTTCAAAAAGAATATGAAGAGGATCCCACAAAAACTGCTGGACAATCTGATCCTGTCCATGCCCCATCACTGGCAGTGTGATTTAGCAGTCTTTATACACCCTACCGAACAGTTAATATGTGCTACTCTCATCCAGTTTAACATTCTTCTGTTCACCCCGATGAATATGTCACTTGATACTTAATCATGATACTTGAGTTTGCATCTCATTTGTGTAATCAAACAACTTTATTTCAATTTTCATATTTTAACCGATTCATATTCACTTTGAAATATCCCATATTTTTTGTGAGCAGTGTAATAAAAACATAACTGCTTCCAAGAGGCAAGGCATTTAATGGGGCTTTGTGTTTGCATCGTGAAAGTTTCTATAAACATTTATTCTGCCAGCATCTCTCCCCGACCCCACCCCTGTTGCTAGGTAGTCAGTGATTCCCAAGGGTAATCCTAAAACCCAGTGTAGAGCAGTAGGGATTGAGAGAGTGAAAGCATTTCCATGTTCACTACCCCCAACCTCTTCCCATTCTCCATCTCCATTTCCTTTTCTTTCTCTCTTTTCCCTATGCACTTGCACATAACAAGCAGCCCAGTTAATATAAATCCTAAACCCTCTGATTATTCTTGCTGCTCGCTATCCTCACAGAAAGCATCCAGAAAACATTCCCTGGATTATCTGAAATAAGTAAAGATGAAAATCAGTTGGTTTAATTACTAGATAAAATATGTGTTGTGTTCAGGAGGTTGGAACATCAACGTGCATTAAAGCAATAACTAAACACCATGCACAGCAAGGACAAAAAACACATCTTGACTCACAGCTGACATTTGCTGTAGTGCTGTATTGTGACCTAATCTCCAGAAATTGTTTATCTTCAAGTCTATTTGAACTGTGTGTGACATCTCAGTTTTTCCGTCCATCTCACCATCACTCTCTTCCTCTGCCTCTGTGGATAACTCAGTCTCTCATTATAGTGAGGGTTACAAATTAAAAATCTAAAGTATTTTATTGATCAATGTAAATTCAATTCAATTCAATTTTATTTTATTAATATAGCACTTTATGATAGACATTGCTTTACACGGTTACATAAATATTGTCACAAAGATTCTATTCCAAGCCAAAAGGCAACAGTGGCAAGGAAAAAAACCCTGAGAATATATGTTGTGCAGCTGAGAATAGCACCTGTCAGTATAATAACAGGTTTAAGAGGATACATATAGCCACACACATATGTCACACTTACTGTTCTAACTGGGGAAAACAACATTTGTCCTAAAAGTGTTACTTGAGTTTGACCATACACACAATTAATTTAATTAGAAAAATCACTGAGCGTTCAGTTCACACTTAAGCTACAAAGCTAATGCTGCTAACAATACTGTATGTTGACACTTAAGCATGACGATGGGCTGTAAACACATCCACCAGTACCATTTTCAGTTAAGAATCCTCCCACATAGGTCACCTGGCACTTTGCTTCTCCTCAGTGCGAATACACAGTTATAAATAATGTAAGCATATACCAACAAAAAATCTTCTCATAGTATATACACATACATTTTTCCTTTGGTATTTGTAGGAAAAAGCACATTTTAGTAGCATTCTGACCCTGATCTGATCATTCAGCTGCTCTCATTAGGGGGTCACCGAAGCAGATCATCACATGTAAGATTTGGCACAGGCATTACTGTCGCAACACTCTCTATTTTTCTATCTGGGCTTTGGAACAGCACTAGGAGTTGCCGTTTTTCTGTAAACACACCACTTGACCTTCATACTGCAAGCCCCACCCTGGATTGAATCCAGGCCCTCTGGCACTGCCATTTTCCAGCAGCTGGCTACACACTGTGTTACTGAGGCTTGCACATTCTGACCCTGGACTATTTTACACTAATTTTTATACTAGGAGTGCAATGATGTAGAATATCGTTTGAGGATTTTGAGCAGATAAACATTTGGTCATACATTTACATTAACTTAATGTTACATTAGCTACTGTATAAAATGTGTCTTGACACCCCAATTCTGACTTCAAAGACAAGCGTATAATTTATTGGTAAATAAGTTTAAAGAGTAAATACATTTGTAGTATATGTGGGCTGGATAGCCATATCATGCTGAACAGCGCCCCTCTGACACTTTTCGGCTAGCATATATAAGGTCTGCCTTTTGAGCACTTCTTACTCTGGTCTTCACTCACCTCTAAGGTTTCTTTGTTTCTGTTCTCCCCCTGCATTTATCCTGGTTAGTGGTTGTCTTCCTCTTCAATAATATGGTTTGTATCCTTCTGCTCAGTAGTTCTACTTCCTCTTCTTATGTATTGTTGTTCTTTTTTGCCTCCCATTTCTGCCAGTCATGACACTATCTAGCTAGTTTTCATTAAGAATTTAGGTGTCAGTGGTGTAGAAAATATGCAATACATATGATGCTCTGTTCAGGCTATCAATCCACTAAGATTCCAAATTTGAGGTCAATAGTGGGCCAAAAATGTTTAACTGTGTAAAACCACTGTCATTAGTTTGCATAAGATTTGGGGTTTTAGGCTTAAAGTGCTTTGACTAAGCAACGGAAATGATCAGTTTCTGCAGAATTGTTATTTTTATGACTATCAATAAAATCTAAAGTCTGAGGGCTCTCCAGAAGCCTGAGTGTCTATCACTTTACTGTGTGAGTGACAAGGAGGGGGTTATAAAGGAAAGACTCCTGAATTGGACCTCAGTCAGGCTATGCAGGGACATCTCATAAAGTTGTCCTAGGCTGGATGATAGCGATACCATAGATTTTCGTTTCGATCAGATACCAAGTAATACCGAGACTAATATTGATTCTAATACTTTACAAATCCCAAGAAAAGTAATTCTGAGAGTTTATACAAGCAGAGGTCACATGAAAGAGTTAAATAAAAGGCAGTCTAATGTCACTCATACACTTGTACTTCCTATAAAACACTATATTTTAAAATTACCGTGCTTAATAAGCTATGCTTATGTTTACCACAAGATGGATATATGTGTATGCGAAGGATAAAGGTGCCAGTGGAGCTAGTGTAAAGTATTCTAGTTTTAGACCTTGTTGATTAAAATCAGCTTGTGCACTTCTATGCTCTTTGGAATATATACAATAAATACTGCTTTGTTTTCAAATGATTAAATTAACCTAATACAACCCCAACTCCAATGAAGTTGGGATGTTATGTAAAACATACACAAAAAACAATGATTTAAAAAATCCTTTTCAACCCATATTCAGTTGAATACATTCCAAAGGCAAGATAGTTAGATTTCATCATCTACAGTCCATAATACCATCGAAAGATTCAGAGAATCTAGAGAAATCTCTGCAAGTAACCGTCAAGTCCGAAAACCAACATTGAATGCCCGTGACCTTCGATCCCTCAGTCAGCACTGCATTAAAAATCGACATGATTCTGTAATGGATATTATCACATGGGCTCAGGAAAACTTCAGAAAGCCATCGTCAGTAAATACAGTTCGTCGCTCCATATACAAGTGCAAGTTAAAACTCTACCATGCAAAGCAAAAGACATATATCAACGACACCCAGAAACGCCGCTGGCTTCTCTGGGCCCGAGCTCATGCCGAGCTGACTGACACAAAGTGGAAAAGTGTCCTGTGGTCTTATGAGTCCACATTTTAAAGAATTTTTTTTTTTAATCATGGACGTTGTGTCCACCGGGCCAAAAAGAAAAAAAAGACTGTGCAGATTGTTATCAGCACAAAGTTCAAAGCCAGCATCTCTGATGGTATGGGGGTGTGTTAGTACCCATGGTATGGGAAACTAGCACATCTGTCAAGGCACCAAAAGCAACCAAAGCAACATCTTTTCAGGGACAAATCTTCGTATGCTGTTTTTATTTATGATTTACACAACATTCCAACTTTACTGGAATTGGATATTTGTATTTGGATATGGCCTGCCTCTCTGAAAAGCCTCTATCTAGCTCTGCAAGTTGGAGTTACTGTCCACAGTTCGAGATTACATGTTACAGTCCACGAGCAGATATTACACATATACCAGCAGATATATAAACTAATATATGATATTGATATTTTTATGACAGGATTGATTCCTATTTCTACTGGATGAGTATACCCATAAACCCATGTTTCAGTCTGCAGCTGTTTATTTCTTAGCCACATCCAGCATCTGCTGCTGCTGTTAATTTACCCATAGAGGAACAACAAAAACACGAATACAGCTGCATTACATAATGATGAAAATTCACAAGTCTCAAATCCAATGTGTTTGTAATTCACATTCTGATGCCCATATATCCACAATTCTAGAGCTTCTTCAGGTAGTTTAAAGCTAAAATACATGTGAAAAGAAGATACTGTCAATTTAAAAAAGGAACAAAATATCAATAAAAGATTTAAGCCAACGTGCAGAATGGACTTCAAAATGATTTACACCTCATTTGACGTAGAACTTATTTGCAGGCGCTTAACAGATATTTTCAGTTCCAGTAAAAATAATTTCTGATTCTGTTGTTTGTTGTAGCATGCACTGGATGATTTAAACTTTTATAAATAGGCATTTGTTAATCTAATTTCACATATCTTGCTTGAAATATTTGTTTACAATACACAATGACTGCACCAGAAGGGTTTAAATTATAGATAATCAGTACATACCGTATCATACCGTACATTTCTGCATATTCTGAAAAGTTATCATTCAGGTTATTGACAAAAAGACCAGCATATGTTGTGGTTTGGTCTAACACTAACTAGTATAGCCCACCATGGACACTGTACAGGAAAACTGTATTTATGATGATAGTCCTAGTTTAGTTTGCTATTTCGTTACGCTTATAAACAATAATGAATAAGATAATTAACCAGTATGTGACTATAACAGTATTCTGAGCTGGCGACCATTATACCCACCATGCAGAATTCAGTGTCTCCAAAACACAACACATGTTGGCTTTTCAGAAGAATTCAGCATTCTAGTTTGGTACTTTTAATGTACCTCATAAAAAACAAAATAAAATCTTAAAAAACACTGTTGTGTTTCTGTAGTTGCACAATGCTTCTAGAAATGTTTAGTGTATATCGGAGTCGATATTTTGGTATATATAAATAAAAAGAATGTTGTTGTTCAACTTTTTTCCAGATTGCAATCAATAAGGGAGTTTTACAGGAAAATGTGGGAGAAATCTTAATACAAGTTGAGCAACAATGCACAACAACTACAGTACAAAATTAGTGTGTATTTATTAAGACAGATTTATTAAGACAGTTGGATGTAAACACAATTGAAATGTGGCATTAGGTCAAAACTGTCGATCATTAACCAGTATGTTTAATTAGGCCATGAAAAGTATAAATGTTTATATTATAAATAAATTATATTATAATTAAATTTGAATTAGGATCATTTTGTCAGTGATAAATGCAGAAATACACCTAATTTTAAAGGGCTTTTAAGTATGGCTGCACATACATTTCCCTAACATGTTAGTAAGAATTTCGACCAAATGAATATGAAAAAAACGTATTCTTCAATAAATACATAATTAGCAAACAGTAGTTCAGCATTCAGCAGTAGCTGTACTTATGGTACAGTTGAAATGCAATTTCACTTTGTTCAAAATGCTTTTTAAATCACACAGCTATTCAGCCAGCTGCTTCATAAAAATAACACAACTTTAAAAGGGATAAACACTTGATCTTTTTAACATGGATCACCCCAATAGTGGTAGAACGCTCTCTCATTTCCCTTCATCACACCGTCATTTACATATTAAGAAGCAGGAGGTGAAAGAGTCATTAAAAGGGCAAATAAAAGCAGCATAGAAACACAAGGTATTAAGGATGTTTACAGAAGGACACCAAAAACACCATACCTGTCTCACACTTCTTTCCAGTAAAGCCCTGTGTACAGACACACGTGTTGGGAGAGGTGCAGGTGCCACCATTTAGACACGGTCCATCACACAAGGCTACAGTCAAACAAAGATAGCACACAGGCACAGGATTAAACTGAGATTTACAATACATTTTCACAGTATTAGCACTATGATAGGCATGAGTATATAAGTGATTTTGATAAGCGTAATTAAGGGACATGCGAATGATTTTAATACTAGTATAGCCTCAGTGCTGTTTATGTTCCACAGTGTATACATTGTCATTTGCAATTAGTATTAGATAAAATAACTGAATAACTGTAATTTATATGGCCACATATATTAAGTTATATAGTCATTTACTTTTCATTTTGCTTGAGTTACCTGAATTCAGATCTGAAATGTTAGTCTTCTAAGAATTACGTGTTGCGCATGTGAAGAATACAGAATTAGGTGTATCCAGAAAGCAGTTACATGGAAAATTACAGCTCACAGTGAAATGTAAATAAAATAAGCTAATCTCATAATGACGATTTACTTTCATTAATATGAACAGCTTCAGAGAAATGTAATGCTGATATTAATGCTGAGGTTATACAATTCAGAAAAGGAGGGTTTGAAATATGTTGAGTAGCTACAGGTGTGCCATTCATTTGTCTGTGTTAATGACTGTGTTACTGTCTTAGAGTACGTGTGATGGGCTGCCCAGTCCTCACCTCTGCAGATGGTGCCATTGCCCGTATAGCCTGGTTTACACGAGCAGCTGTGCCCCCCTACAGTGTTAAAACACAATGCGTTTTCGTCACAGTTGTGCTGGCCTGACACACACTCATCATGTTCTAGAAAAAAGAGAGAAAGGCAGAGAAGGAGAGAAAAATGGATTTTAATACTGTTATTAAGTATGTTAGTTAGACTTTGTTTCATTTCAGTTCATTTAAATTAATATCGTATAATATTGTCTTGGGAAAAGCCAGGATAAACTGTTGATAAAATATATTTTATGTCACAATTTAATCAATATAAAAAAGCAACAGGAAGTTTTGTTCTGGAATGACTTTGAACTGAACTGGCCAAAAATCAGAGATGCGCATGCACATGCACTTGCATACACTACAAAGATAAGCCAAAGAAGCAATTTCTTCCTGCACACCAGCTGACCAAAAGCACAGGAAGATCTTAATCTGCATAGGATTTTGGGGTACATCTATTTTATCTGGAGTCATGCTATTATTCATGAACAATTGTCATTGCTTAATAGCAAGGGAAGGTCAACTTCAGCAAATCTTTCAAAATTTCTAACAAAAAGACATGAATTCACCTGATGACTAACAATACCATAGTGACCATAGTGTTGAACAACTTACATTTGTATATAAATCCATGGTTCAATATGGTTATTACTCTTATTATTAAGGTTCTTAACCACTTAAACCATTACACTATATTACGTTGCCAAGCTTTAGTACAGTTGTCTTTCTATAATTGTGTTTAGAGAAAGAGAGAGAGAGCATACACACATGCTAAGTGAATCAATGAGCTGCACACACCTTTACAGTGAGATAAGATTTTACCCATCTTAATAGTAAAAAAAAACAGAAAATCTAAATCTGGCAATTAATGTTGAATTCCATGTATGGAAAATACTGCAGTGTCTTGACTGTTTAATAAATGCTCAGTACAATATAGTATTCTATATACCATGTGTAATTATGATATATAATATGGTGTTCAGCAATGTTCAGACAGCATAATGTGAAATTTCACAAAATGTATAATAGACATATAGCAAAACATACATCTAATAAATTGATATAAATGCATTAACAAAAAACAACTACAATTAACTATATCTATATCTCAATATCCTGTCCGGGTAGTCATTTCATGATTATATATTATTATCATTGTCTTATTCTGAAGATACTGATGCCCAAATGAACGAAAATGAGCAAATATTGTTAGTTCCAAACGGTTCCTAGCTCAGAGGGACCAGAGTTTCATCTTCATCTTTGTCATGGGAGTTTTGCATATTCTCACTGTCTCCATTGCTTCTCTCCCACTTCTTAAATACTTGCCAATAGGTGGATGGTGTACCCACAGTCCTGACCAGGTTTAAGCGAATAAGAAAATTAGTGAATAAATGTACAAACATGAGTGAGTGAGCTTTGTACTGTAATGAACTTTTGCCTTATTCATGGTGTATTCCTTGTTGGCTCTTAGTGGTTCAAGACTAGGTTCTGTGTCCACCATTAATATAATTTTTATAAAGATCAGATCTGTAGTTATGATACTCATTACAAAACTGTGTTAACAGCATCTACAGTACAGTGGAGGCCAAAAGCCTCAGGTCACCAGTGAAAACGCACCTAGTTTAGATTTTTGCTAAATGTAATACATAGTTTTTTTTTCGTTACAAATCAAAGAATCAGCAGCACTGTACCAAATGCAAAACCATTCTGAAGTTCAGATTCAATTTTTTACTCAAATTGCTATGCTGAATACATGATTCGTAATTGATTCATTTTTAATTGAATAAAACACTCCACTTCAAAATATTTGCTTATTTAAAATCTATGTAAATATAATTCAGAATAACTATATATGTATATAACTATACATTACAAACAAAAACACAAGGCAATTCAACTGTTATCAACACCTTGTGAGTAAAATCTATGTAATTGTTTACAAGTTTCTTACTGTCAAAAAGTTTAGAAACAAACTTTCAGGACGATTAAAATGCTAAAATGCTAAAACAATCAATATTCATGGCTGAAACTGTTTATCTCCTGATATAAGATTTCATTCATCCATAGGGAGATTGCTATTGTAATGCTTTCTCTGTGGAATGTAACATCTGCTCTCGCTGCGAAACATTTAAATATGCACAAAAACATGAATGCATATACGTTGTGCCTGACTGCAGTTTTGAATTAAACATAAGATTGCTACAGCGAAGAATCAGAATGAGGCAGGAATTAAGTGTCAAACGAAGGTATGAGGAGATTAACCCAAGGTCATCGTAGCCTGCTGGCGGCTGGACCTGCATACTGTGTGTTGCTGCCTGCATATTGACAGGACTGCAGAGACACTGTGGCACATTCTTTCCTCCAGCCACTCAGATCCACACAAATACCCCCCATCAAAGCTTGATCTTTGGCTCTTACCAAAAATCAATTAGGTTAACTTAGAAACAGAAGTCCAGATTTGAATCCAAAACATTTCACTAGATAAGCAAACATGCTAACCACTACTCTACAAAGAAAGCTGTGAATACCTAGGCTTTGATCCAGGCTTTGGCTCTTACCAAATTTACCAACACTCAAAAGATAAACTTAAACATGGCTCAGTAGATCCTGTAAACTTAACCAAAATTTAATAGGGTAAATTTAAAACATGGCTTGGTAAGTCTGGGGTTTGAACCCAAATCCTTTCACTAGATTAGTAAACACACTAACCACTACCCTAGAGAGTCAAATGTGAAGACTTTAGCTTTCACCCAGGCTTTGGCTCTTACCTTAATGACCAAAATGCAACCAATAAACTTAAAACATGGGTTGGTAAGTCAGAGGTTTGAATTCAAAACCTTTCACTTGATAACCAAACATGCTGACCACTACTCTACCGAGACAGCTGTGACTACTGGAGCTTTGATCCAGGCTTTGGCTCTTACCAAAATTACCAAAATTCAATAAGGTAAACTTAAAACATGGCATGGTAAGTCCGGGGTTTGAACCCAAAACTTTTCACTTGATAGGCAAACATGGTAACTACTACTCTACAGAGAAAGCTGTGAATGCAAAAACTTTGATCCAGGCTTCGGCTCTTTGATCCAGGCTTCTGCTCTTACCAAAATTACCAACCATTCAATAAGGTAAACTTAAGTACATGGTTTGGTAAGTTCAGGGTTTGAACCCAAAACCTTTGACATGGTAAGAAAACATGCTAACTGCTACGGAGCCAGTTGGGGTAATTAAATCTGTGAACTAGGCTTTGGCTCTTACTAAATTGAATCAGTTAAAGAAAGAACACCACAACAATTCAATTTCAATTGCATTTCAATCACATAAATGTAGTAGGTGAAAAATACCATATAATAAGTTTGTACCTAAACAGTCGCCCCCTCTGTTTTCTACATTTTTAATGTAAAACTATTGTGTGTATATTTTCTAAAGTTAAGTATAATAATCACATCCACACCAGCAGAGGGTGCAGTAGCGCCACTATGGGCATAGAGTGCCGTCACGCAGGCGCCCATAGTTTAGAAGTAAAACTAGCTTTGGCCTGAGAACAACGTGTCTGTCTGGTCCTGTTTACAAGTGTGTCACAAATGTTATTTTATAAACGTAAACCTGAGTCAAATATAGCAAAAACAATTGCAAATTTATGTAGGAAAGCTGTCATGCAACTGTTGCTGTATCTGTAGGTTTCATATCAAGGTATTTTTATAATTTTTGATTGCACATGTACTCCTTCCATTATAAATATGTAGTAGAATAGTTAATTTGTAAAACCAATATTAAGCATTACAATGTGCTACTGAGCTTTCTATCTTGTAGTAGACCATTGACAGCAGGTTACAATCAAACTCCAAGAGATTACCATGTAATAGTAATAATAGTTCAGCCCATTCAGTAGTGTGTGTGTGGTTTAGACTAGAAATAACCTAATAAGAGTGTTTATTTGCACTAGGGAGTAAGTTAAGCTCTTTTTCAGTAGATAGATTAACATTAAAAGAAGTAAATGTATTTCATGTAAACTTTGCATTATTTTGTTACATTTTCTTACTATTTAATGTGATTTATGCATTTTTTACCATTCATTATTTTATTATTTGCACTTTCTTGAATTTTGTCAATTGTCTTATGGTTTTGCTTTTATTTAATTTGAATAAATTTAATTCTCATAACCAGAATTTTATGTTGTATATTGTTTTGTGTGTGAAATGTGATGATTGTGTGTGAGAATTAAAACTAGTTATCTCCTGTTGACAGTGTTTCTCTCTTGTCCTTTCCACAGGGCCACTTGGTCAACACAGTCTATGCTAGCTGCGTGCCACTTGCTACCGCCCAGCTTTCCCCTAGGCCTGTCGCCGGTAACAATTGATGGCACGTCTGGGATGATTTCAGGGAAGGCTCCAGCCACGTGTGTCATCCCGAGAGTATCTACATCCATTAACGTCATGCACCACAGTGAGTTCTGAGCATCAAGATCCAAAGACAGCTTTCAGAGTTAAGCATAAGTCAGCTACAATGCATTGTCTGCTCTATTAGTGACATGATGTAACAGCTAACAGTGAAGAGTTAAGTGACAGTCATTTTATGAATATTGGTGTTCTTCTGCTGTCTCACTCTTCCCTTTTCCTCCCATTCTGTTGAAACACGCACACACAAATAGAAAGCTTCACATTGGAATCCAAGAGCTGGTTGCCAATGAATCACAGTTATTTGTGGCATGAAGAAGAACCTGAAAGGCCTTTGGCATAGCGCAGATATATCAGAAGCTATTCCTTAACACATAAGTCTTTTCAAAAGCAACAGATGTCATTTTATTTGGCACTCACACAAACTGTGATCTGAAAATGTTAGTCTTTCCAGACACAAAGCACTAAAGAAGGGAGGCAAAAACCTAACAAGATTCCATAAAGCAGATTCTGCCAACTAAGTGAACCCACTGCCTGAATATTTCAACTTGGAGATTCTCAGGAATCACCCAATGAATTAGAATTAGAGAAACATTCATTTATCTCCAGGTGTTGTATTTCCCCAACTACATATTTGCGTACAAAAACTCCATTCATCTTTTCTTTTTAATTCCCGAGGCTCTCAGGGAGGGCTTAAAAGCACTGCTACTCACAGACCCCTCGAACTGACCCGCTGTAATCCCAAGTAGTCTCATGTAACCCCTGCAGGTAAGATGCACAAGTTCACAAATCGGGAAAAAGTCAGCCAGTTCTGCTATCATCAGATTAAAGCTTTTCTACAGGCCTCCAGAGAAAACCCACAAATACACACACATTGATCACAACAGCTGCAAAGAAAGGAAGAAGACATGTTTGAGAGAGTTGCCAGCGCAGAGATTTAGAGGCTAAGCTTGATTACTGTTACAACACTTGAGCCCTGCTTCAAGTTAAACCTTGCCCTTCCAAATAAAGGGGAGAATGGAGGGTTAATGACATAGGGCTCATCGTGAGAGCATTTTGATCATGCATTATCTCACTAGTGGATCTGAAAACACTGGAATTAATTACACTTTAAGTAATCACAAGGTATACAGGAAACATTACCATTACCAAACGTTACCAATGAACTAAGAAACCAGCATTTCTCTTTTTAATACGATATTCCTGTGGTCACAGTTTTGATGTGACAATGACAGGCTTCATGTCAGTTAGTATCTATAAACATTTAACACTTTATTAGGAACATCTGTACACCTCATTCAGTCCAATCATGTTGCAGCAGTACACTGCATAAAATCATGCAGATTACATTCCAGCAGCTTCCGGTAACGTTCATATCACCCCCAGAACAGCAATGTGATCTCAGTGTTTTGAATCTCTGACAAGAAAATAAACATGGATAACCAATGAAACATCCATCAAGACTATGATCAAAAACATAGGATCACAAATGATAGTTCTGAACACTATATCATGCTTGAGTCTTGGCTACCTCAGTTTTCTGATTTAAACCCCATAAAAAAGTGTGGCATGAGCTAAAAAGGAGAATGGAGAATTATTCTGCAAAGAGGAATGTTCTAAAATGCCCTGCTCTATATTGTACAACTTATTAAGATGTTATAGGAGAAGACTAACTGGTGTTGCACTTAAAGGTAGGTTATACACATTAGTAAATAAGTACCAATAACTTTGGCAAACATAGATTTATTTCACATAACTATTGCTGGAAATTGCTTTAATTAAAATGTGGATTGTGTAAAATTCACCAGATAACCATTCTTATAACAGTTTTACTTACCTTTACCAGGCTTTCCAATAATTGTGGAGGGGATAATAAAGTGCTCTGTCAGTATATGTTCTCATGCATAATCTGTGTTATGTGAGCCTGAGACTGGTCACCCAGTGGTGATGCCCTAATGACTACTAATCAAAGAGTTAACCTTAAACTGCACCGGTTTCACGGTTGCTCTGGATATGGATATCTGCTAAATTCCACAAACACAATGTAAATATTGCGTCAGTTCCCCGTGCAAAAATTCTATATATAAAACGCATTAGTGCCTCTGACCATGCAGTGCTGCAGGTCTAAATGCCCTTCACTATTAATATTTGTTGGGTGCTTCACAAATAAATCTACAATTTACTCATATTCTTGAATATTCGGTGTATGTGCTCATTCCCTCATTCCTTCATGTTCTGAAACAAGTGTATTGTATGTGGCTCCGGAACCTAGCCTGAGAACACACACATAACCTAAGTAATATTCCCTGGATTGGACCCCAGCCTATGCCAGGGCACCTCTCACTAACTGACTGGCTCATTCTGTCCTCGTGGAAGTATGAATAGTCAAATCTGTTGTAACAGTGGTATTTATACTGTTGCTGAGGGTTATTCTAAGCAAAACAGTTAAGCTGTTTTAATAGTAAATTTTGGAGAACAACATAGTTATGCAATTAAGTTGATCAATCACTGCTATGTAAAATAGGCCAGAATCAATTTATCTATTTATTTATGTATTTATTATTACAAATGCAAGTTGTTGTTTTTTAAATAACAACTGTTAAATAACTGTTTTGGGTGGGAGTATATAACATAGTCATATAAAGAACTTACAGTAATCAGAGATGCAGGGCTGTGAGGCTGTGAAGCTGTGAAGCACTGTCCACCGAAAGGTGAACCGCAAAGTGTCGAGGGAACACTGTATAGTGAATGTTATCCCAATTGCAGTCATTAATATGTGACTAATAGCCAGTGTCTATAAGAAGCAGTTTCTGAAAGTATATGAATAGTATAGGAGATAGTTTCATTGACGTGGTATAAAGAGCAATACAACATAGAGCTACACTAATCTGCTACAGACCACAGTATGTGAGTTTTTATGGAACGTCATAAATCAGAGGAGAGAAAGACTGTGCACTTACTTGCACACGAGCTATTAAGACAGTTGTGATTAACTTTGAGTCAATAAATTAGCATATACAGCAAATACAAATATTCTGCTTCCAGAAGAAATGTGCCTGGTTAGTTAATAATCATGCATATGAAGATACCTTTCTTTTAAACCAAAGCACAAAACACATTCATGCTGGTTCTCCAAACATGAAAGTCTAATTAAAAGTTTGACTATTATAATAAGTTCCAGAAGTTCTAGTCCTCTAGTTGAAATAGTTGAGTCATGCATCCACCTGGTAGACTGTTAATTGTAAAAGCACATATCTGTTATGAAGTAGGATGCAAAGTATGCAATAAAATAGTTTGGAGAACAATACTGGCATTGTAAAAGTTCTGTTTGCTGCCAAAGAAACAGTGTAACACTGGAATGTTACTGAATAATAAATGCAGAGCTTAACCATCCCACCACACACTTTTAATAGCATCAGTCTTTCTTATACAATACAAGCGCAACCCAAATATTTTTAGAACATTGTGTATGATTTTAGAATTCTCCTTGTACATACTGTCACTACAGAAATAAAGTAAAACTAAAGTAAAGCAAATGCAAGGGCCAAAACATTATGACCACCTGTCAGATATGTAGTTGCTCATGCCATGGATTCTACAGTTCTTCTAAATATGAACTTTGACATCCACCAAGCCTCTAAGCTGTAAATTGTAAATGCCACTATTCAGTCTTATTTTACCAGAACATCCCACAGATGCAGGTCAAACGGTGGAATTCAGAAGAATTCTAGAATAATGTGGGCAGTAAGGGTGCATATACATTTTTTATTAATTTATTTTATTGTATAGTTCCCAGCAATTACAAACTTTACCTAATATAAATACTAACTAAGCCAAACTGGTTTGCACTGGTTTGCCGTGCCGGATAGGTAGATGATATGAGCCAACAACTGACATCCACATGAATGCACTAACCCAGGATTTCCAAGAAAATCGCTAGCCAGAGCATCACTTGTCACTCATCAGCTTGTTCTCATCTCACAACGCATTCTGGTGACATCACTTCCCCAAGTAAATAGTACATATACAAGGTCAGCATGTAATGCGCTATGTCTGGTTTCGGTCCCATACTTTGCAGAGTGTGATGCACTCTGTGTTATGAAATCTATTGTAGACGTCTACGGATATCAGTAAATAATTGTTGATGCTCATCAGGATGGAAATTGTTACAAAATAATATCTAAAGAGCTCTGACTTTAAATGGGGAGAAACGATCAGATAGAATGTGTACAAACAAGGATTGCCATTGTTACCCTCCCCAAGAGTGTCTATTTAATGTCATTGTAAGCAAACACAATACAAAAATAAGGACTAAATACAATATATTTTATTTGGAATTTTGGTCAAACAATTTCTTAATAAATCAGACGGTGTATTCTTGTAAAAGTAGATGGTTGCTAAAAGTTATCATAGTTATGCTCACCAGGCACACAGGATTTAGCTTAATTCATATATCCTAATACTGAGCCCCATATTTCCTTCTTGTACTCAGTTAATTTAGGTATATATTCACAGGAATAAAATAGCATAGCACTGATGCAAAAAACTATTAGAGTATTAGATTTAGACAGTTCAGACCGTTGCCACCCAACTTCCAGTAAGCCAGAATTGTTAACTGCAGTCTTTGAGAACAAGAAAAACTTTGGGAAACACTGCTGAGTTTTCACATTCAGCCCATTTATGATGTGAATTAACTCATTAGGTAATTGTTAAGGCTGACTTAAGTTAGATGTTGTGTTGTAGAAGTGGAACTACCATGTCTGCAGGACTTGGGGCATCCAAGTGCACTGCATTTTCACCCTCATTTGCTAAAAGGCAGTAATTATATGTCATATTACACAGACAGTAAAAACCATAAAATTAGCTTATGTGCAATAGGAATGCACAAAATTAACTATAATCTCATTAAATAATGAACTGCATTTCAAGGCCATTTACAATCACACAATGTGCTCACCCTCGTCAACGTACATGGTAGAGTCTGTGTGCCAAGACAAAGCTACTACAAGCACACATCTATCTTCATAAGTCAATAGAAGGACGACAGCCATTTGACTTTAGCGAGCACCTCTTACACTAAAGTCATTATCATAGAGTCAGGGAAAGGGAGGCTTAATCACACAAATTGACTTTTATATGGTGACGCAAAGCTCTGTGCGGCTGCCCACAGCTCTCTGGCTGTTTAATGGTGATCTATGTGAAAGCACTGCGGCAGAATTTTATCCATCTGTTTTACACAATTGAGGTTCTGCAGATCAGAAAAATGAAAAGATGAAAGTTGTTGATCTGCCATCTGTTACACAAAGCAAATGGAAAACGTGTACTGCTCACAAAAATTAGGGGATGTTTCAAAATGAAGTGCATATACTCAGCCACTAAATTGGCATTGCAGTACTACACACACTGAAGTCAGCAGAAATTTAAAATCGATTCCATAAAAAAAAATATCTGCACTGGCGATTCTGTGAAAGGACATTTGCAGGTACAAAAAGGAGGCAATGTGAAAGTACATTACATTTTCAATTAGTTCACCACAGAAGTTATGCTTAGATTTCAGTGGAAACATTTACCAAGGAGCATCATTAATCACATCAGTAGGCACACATCTCATTATATCCTCACTGAAAAGGCAAACATTAGCAGGAACAGATTTCTGATTTAGATCAATGCAAATGAAATAATTGACAGCGCATTCAGACTGCACTGTTTATGTGCAGACTAGACTCAACAATCAGACAAAAAATCTTAAATGACTTGCACATTATAATAATCGAAATCAACAGTGTGTTTCTGTGGAAGTTTGAAATTGTGGAAGACTTAGCAAAGCATACTTCGAGATGTATATATCAAACAGGGGAACGAGTTAGAATGCACATCCTGCAATATTTTCAGGTTGTTTACATGAGGTTTACATGGTTATTACAAAGACAAATGCTTGGTTTTTAAACAGGGTGAGTCAAAAGCTGTGGACATTTCAAAACCATTGTCATTGAGGTATCTGTGACTCGGATATGGCAGCTATCAAGATATCAGCCATGTTCTGGACATAGTCTGCCCCTCACATATTTGAATATCCTATTACTTGCTGGGGTATTAAGATATGTCATTTTCCCTTTTGTTTCGAAAAAATGTCCTGTCACTTTTAACTCACCCTGTACTTATCAGGTCCTACTAATCCCAAACAGCTAGGACAAATTAAAATGCATACAAAATCAAAGCTCAGGTTTTAGGTGGTTAAGGGATTACCCACCTCATTCAATCAAACAAAAAATTAATTCTGGCAGTTGATAATTACTGTGTCAGAGTGCTGAGGACTGTATGAAACACATCAACAAAATACCTGAAGTACACTAGCTATTTTCTGAGAGATCGCTGCAGTCCTACCAATTAATGTATACTTTAATGAAAAACGGTAATGCCATTATGTTACTCTATTTATACTTCACATTTATACTTAACACTAGAAGGTACATGTATTTTTGCCTATTCATAAGTATTACTTTTTCAATATTCTCTTTTTACCTCATGCCTTATTCTAGCATGGTGGATAGGACAGTAAAACAACAGTGCATAAGATTGTTTATTTACATTTCCACGTGCACTTGTACCCAAAATACTAGTGAATAACGTGAATAAGAAAAAAAAATAAAGTGAAAAAAGTACTGGAGTAAGTCTGGGTAAGAGCAGCTGCTGAATTCTGTACATATATACTCGCCAGCCACTTTATTAGGTAAATTTTGCTAGTACAGGGTAGTACCTCCTTTGGCCCTCAGAACTGCCTTCATTCTTCAAGGCATAGATTCAACAATGTGCTGAGGAAATTCCACCAAGATTTTGATCCATATTGATATGATAGCATCAAACAGTTGGTGCAGAGTTGTCGACTACACATACATGATGCGAATTTCCTGTTCTACCACATCCCAAAGGTACTCTACTGAATTGAGATCTGGCGACTGTAGAAGCCATTTGAATACAGTGAACTCATTGGCATGATCAAATAAGCAGTTCGAGATGATTTGGGGCCTTGTGACATGCCACATTATCCTGCTGGAAGCATTCTTTAGAAGATATGTACACTTTGGTCATAAAGGGATGAGCATGATCAGCAACAATACTCAGGTAGGCATCTGCATTTCAACGATGCACAATTGATTTGACTTGTTTTGCATTCAGAGACATGATTCTGCATTCTCTGCTTGTAACAAGTGGATATTTGAATTACAGATGCATTTATGTCAGCTCGAACCAGTCTGGCCATTCTCTCTCTGACCTCCAGCATCAACTTGGCATTGTCACCCACAGAACCGCTGCTCACTTTCTCTTTATCAACCATTCTCTGTAAACTATGGTTGTATTGAGAATCCTAGCATTTTCTGAAATATTTAGACATCACCTGTCTTCCCTGTTCTGATGGTCGGTTAAAACTTCTTCTTACGGTTCTTATGAACATGACTGTTGCTGCCTTGTGATTGCATGATTAGATGTTTGCGTTAACGAGCAGTTAAAAAGATGTACCTAATAAAGCGGTCGGTGAGTGTAAATGTAAATGCAAACGAGTACCTCATTTACAAAAATGTGTCCAATGTGTTTTTATCATTTCACCAAAGCTTAATTTTTCACATATATTGTTACTGAGAGCTTGTTGCTGACTTTGTTTCGCTGATCGTGTGAACTAACATTTCTTCGTTTCCTGATTCCTGCTGCCTCACACGTCTGCCTGATAGGACTGATTATGCGGTTTTTAACTCTGGACTGTTTTGCTCTACCAGTCAGTGCTTCTGCTGTTATTATAATTAATAATTCTAAACGGCTAGCTGCACTCAGCTTCATTTTTTAACAGTCAAGACACTGTTACAGATCTCTAATAATGGTCAGAAATAAATGTTACAGCTGTATTTTGAAGAATCCTATTATTGCCATATTTGCCAAATTTAAGCAAAACCACAGAACAGTAAAATCACAGAATCTGACCTGGTGACACCCTCCCCCCACACCCATGGAATGGATCAGTGCCCCTGATTTTAAGATTTATTATTGCTAGCAATTGAGTAATTATGCCAAAATCTTGTGTAAGCAATTAAAAGTGACAAGTTTTCAAAAGTGGATAAACTTTTATATACACAAGTGTAACATGAATATGGTTTATACACACAAACCATGTATACAAAACACGTGACTCAGGAGTAGATATCCATACTTACCGGTACAGGAGTAGTCATCAATACGGATGTACCCTGTGTGGCAGATGCACATAAACGACCCAGGTGTGTTCACACACATAGTGTTCTGTCTGCAGTAATGCTTCCCTTCTGCACATTCATCAATATCTGTGGAAAACCACACATCACAGTCCATATAGTGATTTGGCAAAATCAAATTTGACAATAATTATTGAAGCAGTGTTAAAACTGCAATAAAAAGCAGCAATATTAACAGTAGCTGTAAGACAAATAAGGGTTTTTTTTTGCTCAATCATGAGTGACCAATTAACAGTAAGCCTTAGAGGCAGCAATAAAACACTAAACATTTCAAGGCAAATACAAAACTCTGGCACACTGTAGCACAATTATTCTGTCAAAAAACCTAACAACAAGATCTTAAATCAAACATGAAAGTTTTTTTTTCACCAGTTTTGTCATAAGAGGTTTTTAGAACATAATAATACCTCCATGTGCTTTTGAATTTACTCTGGGCAATGCTTGAATCATCCCACTTTAAATTCCTTGCTAACATCTCCCTACACTATTAGCAAACTGCTTATTATTCAATTGAAAGTCTGAATTTCTATGTGCGCACATACCACATTATCATAAATCAATCATTGAAATCCAGCAAATACATGCTCAAAATAATAAACCAATTTTTCTGTCTCTTTCCATATACTGCCTCGAGAGAATCGGATAACCTTGAACAGAGCTTCAAACGCTCAGCTCGAATGAATGACTGCCTGCCTATAAAGGCCATCCATCCCATCACTCCATAGAGATAAGCTAGCAAAGACAAGAATGATAAATCTGCTTCCAGATCAGAGAGTTTCTGAGCTATAGATTATGGTGCTTTCTCTGTCTTATTTATCACTAATACTAATGACTATAACACTTTCTCTTGTGGTTTGCTATTCAGAAGTAACATTCACTCTCTTCCTCATATACACTTCAGTTAACCTGTTCTTCAAATATTCCTATGTCCATTCATCAACTCCTCATTTGCCCAATAACAGTGTCTTAATACAAACAAAACGTCAATTGAATATTATGTTGCAGTGCATGTAGGTGATTATGACATCTCTATAAGCAATTTTCACAATGAGGTGAAGCTTTCAGCCTTCGTGAGGAATCAGTAAGATTACTGAGCCCTTACAATCAAAGTGATTCTGTCTCCATTAGAGATTCCATTCCCTTGATTGTCCTGTCACACTTCAGCCAAAAACGAGAGGCAGCATTGTGAATAATGTCTGTAAAATCAATGCACACTTTTATCCCAAGAGTGATCTGGGTCAGGAGACTCATTTACACAAAGAGATAAATCATCGTAGAGGTACTTCTTTGATTTTTCAGTCATTCTTCTATTTTTCATGCATCAAAGCAACATCAGTCATGCACCTGCAATTAGGCAGGGGTGCATGTTTTAAATACCCATAAGAACTCAAATGGACTCAAACTAAATTGTAACTGTCTAACATTACTGCAAGTTCTAAAAATACTGGTCAAGTACAATGTCTGAAAAAAAAACTTTTATGTACACATTATTTTTCAGAGAGAGAGAGGAACATTACTACATATTGTCATTGGGGATCAGACATCACATTGTACAATATAACAAATAATCTACCTCAGAATGCGGTAAAATACCTAGGATTTTTTGTTTTAACAGCACTATGACCATCGCATAAAAGACTTTTGTGTATGTGTGTATTAAAGCATTTGTGTATGTGTTTTACCAAAATTAATATAAAACTGTATGATAAAATGTATTTCAGAAGAGAAACTGTCTTAAACATTAGCAACGGTGAAGTTATTATCATCTGACATTGCTGTATATATTTTTATTTTAGCAATATACTAAGATATCTTATTCAAGGGTTGATTAAGATATTGCTGTATTGATTTTAGATCATTTATTTGCATTAAATGTTACAACTTTAATAAACCACTTGGAAAGTAAAGACACCTCATTCAATTGGCAAAAAGTAAACAGGTACAACATATGTTGATAAAGTTTATTAGTTATACCTGTTCGAATAATTGTTAATACAATTATATAATCAGCCAATGACATGGAAACTCGAAACATTTAGGCATATTGACATGATAGGTGACCTGCTGAAGTTCAAAGTACTGAACTATATCTGAAGTATCAGAGTGTGGGAGGAAAGGTAGTTTAAGTTACTTGCACATGGCATAGTTCTAGATGCCTTGCTGATGCCAGAGGTCAGAGAACAAACATTATACTCATTGAGATTTTATGTCTTACAGGCTGCATTCTCTCTATCCCATCAAATACTTTCTATGGTATTTAAATCTGGGGACTAATAAGGCCACTCCAGAACATTCCAGGACGGTTTACTTCACCAAGCTTTAGTTGAATTGAAAGTGTGCTTGGGATCACTGTCTTGCCATAGAGCCCAATTATAGGCATAGCATTTTTCCTTTACTTGACTTAGAGCTGTAGAGCTGTGATTCCATGATGCTAGACACATGGTCGAGGTTTCCAGTTTATTCAGCACAAAAACATCCTCACATCATTACCGACCCTCCATACTTTGCAGTAACACAGGGTTTATTTTTTGTTGCACTAATGAGAGGCTGAATTGCCAAATTTGGGCCTTCTCCCACAGCCAGACAGGTTTGCTGCCATGCCATACATTTTACCTTCCATTCAATGGGTACTTATTCCACAGTCCAAAGACATGCAGATTAGGTTATTTAGTGCTTCTAAAATCTAAAATGTGAGTATGAGCACATGTGCTCTATGAGAGATTGGCGCTCTGTCTAAGGTTGTTCCTGCATGTGCCATGTGCTGCAGGCTAGGCACCAGTCTTCCCATGACCCTGACCAAGGATTAAGCAGATAAGAAAATAAATGAATTGTTTTTTTATAGGGGTTGACCGATTGGCACAAGGTAGTATTAACCAGGTATAGTGCAACCCTAAAGTACTACATCATTTAGTTTCTTTGCTTAAGGTTAATTTAATTTTATAGCTCTGCTCATAAGTTTATAGGCTTAAATAAGCTGAATATTACTGATTGCAATGATACATGTGTGTATACAGATAAATGTCCTAGGCCACCAGTAGATTTGTTAGCACCAAGCCCAAGCACAAAGGCGATACTAATTCTTGTGATATTCCTATTCCCTATAGGTAAAGCCAGAACAGAGTGCAAACATAAACAGCAGACTGACTGTTTGGGTTTATTTATATGAGTACGAGTCTACGTACTCTAAAAGATTTGAGAGAAAAAGGATACATTAACTTACATTAAAACATATAAAAAGCATATGGAGCAGGCAGTGTTGGTGCTTCAAAACTGCATGAACCCATGCAGCTGTGTGGAGTGTGGCATGTTCTAATCATGTCCACATTGATTTTGTTTTCTCTAATCTAGTGATTGTGAAGGAGGGCTTTTGTACAGAGTGCTGCAAGGTGAACTGACACCCTTTTTAGTGTATTCCAGCCTTGTCTGGCTTAAGGGAAACCAACAACCATACTCACCAGGATGTAATGTGTTGTGTGCTGGATAAAGGAACCACAGTTGATTCTATGAAGTGTGGTAACTTTTCTCTCCTATTAAGAATGGCTGTAACCAAACTATTAATTAGAAATAACGTGCACAAAGTGAAGTATTTACTATTACAAGTAAACGTAAGCTAACCTTAAGGGCAGCATAGTCATTCAGTGGATAATTCTGTCAACTAACTAGCTGAAGAGACATGGGACTGTGGTGGCCCTAGTGGATAAGACACTGGACTATGAACCAGAAGGTCCAGGGTTCAAATACCAAATCCCTAATCACAGTTGGGTCCCTCAGCAAGGCCCTTAACCCAACTTTGCTTGGATTGTAAGACTGTTGTAAGTCGCTCTGAATAAGGGGCGTCTTAATGCTGTAAATGTAAATGGGTTAAAATCACTAAAATCACCTAAATATGTTAGGTCTACTGGCCTATCTACAATGTTTCAATGTGAGTCAGTAGGTGTTTTTTCAAGGTTTACATCACTGAATTAACAGTTTTGCTTAACAACTCCGGTTAGTATTCTTTCTTAGAGGGTTTTAGCCGACAGAGATAGAATACTTAAAAGCACCTTAAAAGGATTTTGCAAGGTGTCAAAAGACAGGAATAAACCGCTTCATTCAAAGCCATGTTATTGCTATGGTCTCTTTAAAGTATGCCCATAAGCATCACACAATACGAAATGGCTTTTTTTGCCAAGTCAATTAAGAATTGACTATGTGAGTCCAAATTAACATTAATGTATTATTAATGTGTATTAATGCGTATTAATGTGTCATATTTAAATTGTTCTCTTAACCAAAGTGCGCCAGGTATACACTGTCATGAGAGTCCCAGTGTGCATATGTGCATGAGGGCATATAAAAAAGACTCCTCAATATGTTCACACTCACCTTGTGCAAATGTACAGGTTTATTTACATGGTAAATTACTTGTGGGTTAAAGTACTATTTGGCTGACAAGTTGATGTTTACCTGAAACCCCAACTCTACTTCATAATTTAACAACATAACTGTAATTTGCTTGTTTTCTTTAGTGAACTGCACTCAATCACTCAACTATCTAATCTTCCAGCTTTAAAATGTTCAATTTAAATATGTGAGGTCAAATGCAAAAATATATTTTAACAAGTAAAAACGAATTTATTACGACTTATGTGTATGTGTGACTTATATGTAATGCTTAAAATATCCACACATTTCTACCCTCAGCAATAATTATTGAAATGTCACTCAATTGTCGAATAATGCAGCTTTTGAAATATATAAATGCCTGCAAAATAAGTTAATATGCTGGCTGATGGCATGCAAATATTTAAATTATATAATAGTTAGAACTATGTTACATAATGATATTATAAATTAAATACATAAAACATATCTTACCATGATGAGTCTAAGATATGTTTAGTAATGCTACTGATATTTTCACTTCCTATAAACATTTGATTTATGCGCATTGTGCAGCAGGAATGTAGTATTTCAATGTTCAATCTGTAATTGGTTTATAGTGATCTCTGTGCCCAGACAGTGTTTGTGTGTACGTAGGTCGCACTGACCAAACTGTGGTCAGGTTTTTTCTCACTCTCTCCCTGACTTCACCACAGCTGTAATTACATCTGGGATTCCTCTGTCTTCTTCAGTCAACGCCAATTAACCTCCCTCCACCTACTGACATTTTGCTCTAAAACTCAATCAAAGCAAACCTTTCAATAGGTTCAGAATCTTTCCAGGGTCCTAAAATCCCCAGGGTTCAGGTAGCAAAGGAAGGCAACTTCCTTTTGCATGTTTACATATAAACAAAGTTTGAATGTTCTCTTCTGCATTTGGATTGTTGTCTACAGGTACGTACACACTTTTCGGCGCTCGTTGAGGCAGTCAATGAATGTTTTTAACCAAAGCATGCTATTGTACAACTACTTGTTTACAGAGAAGATACCACAACACCGTAAAAATTTAAACAGATCCTGAAAGACTAATCTATGGAAAATGGGAGGTATCATGGTTTGGTGGGTAGTACCTTCACCCCCTGCCAGAAGGCCGTGTTCGATCCCAGGAGGAACGACCTGGGTTCTTTCAGTGTGGAGTCTGCATGTACTTCCTGTGTCTGTGTGAGTTTTCTCTGGGGACTCTGGTTTCCTCACACAAGCATATTAGGCTAATTGGTGTTTTTTAATTGCCCTTAGTGTGTGAGTGAATGTATGATGGATTGGTTCCCTGTCTAAGGTTGCTCTTGCCTTGAGCCCTGTGCCATCAGGATTAATCTGGTAAGAAAATTTTGGTCTTGGTCAGACATTTAAGCATTCATTTCTCATTATTAAAATCTTTACACCAATAGCGTAAAGACTGTAGCTTTTAATATGGTCAAACTTATTCTTCAATTATAAGTGAAGGTTACTTTCTAAGTACAGGAAAATGTTGCTTGTCTGTGGTAATTAAACATATGCTACAGATACAGGGAGATTTAAAATAATGATGGCACCTTAATATAATAGCACAGCTGGCTGGATGAGTGATGAAAAATAAAAAGACATGCCAGGCTGGGTGTACTCATTATTTGTCCACAAAGCCCTACTATTTGTGCAGGCCAATTCTCCATCCTGCCTTCAACACTGCAGTATCACATAGACGTAATGATGCGCCAAACAGTGTTTGCTGTGTTGGAAAATACAGCTTCTATTTGAGTGAATCCAGCAAGAGGAGAAATTGAGACCCCCTGCTTCTCTGTCTGACAGAGCAGCACTCTGTTTCTAAAGAGCATCCCCCTGAGTCTCTACCCTTCCACCAACCATATGAATAATTGAAAGGGGACTGATCTCATCGTCAGGGTCTATTTTGGGCTTAGCGATGTGGGTGACAACTTTCAAGAATTAGCTCTCCGTTGTCTCTACAACCCCAAAAAGTGCCCCTGCATCCCAGAAGATGCTGACAGCAGGAAACAGCGAAGAATTAATGAGTTGAAAGTTTGTGACAATCTAGTGCTTGACTGCCTCTGGCTTAAAACACTTTGACAAAGATCTGACTCTGGAGAGAAACTGTCATTTCATGTTGTTTTTTTTAAACTTACATAGTAATATAGGAAAAGTAAATCACTACTCATTGCTGGAAGGGAATTGGGAAACTATAAAGTATTGTTCCATTGAAGGGTACAAATGTGCCGTTATCTAATCAGTTGACCTGTGTAACAAACAAGTGTAACCTGTTTATGTGTGTTCACATGCTGATTTTATATCAGTGTTTTATAATCAGTGCTTAAGCATGTCATAATAAGCCACTTGTAATGCTGTTCAGTGTAACCAGCTAGCAGTCTGTGATGCAACAAAACTTTAACATTAATCACACATTGTAAAATAATGTCGCTTTAAGCTGCAGGTGCCGTGTTTTATGTAAATGGCGAAAAATATGGATTCGTTTATAGGCAGACATTTAAAGCATACACAGCATTTATATAGATAATGAGTCCTTCCTAAGACAAATTAGTAATCACTGTTGCTGCTTTCAATAGCACCAAGATTAAAAACAGTGAAACGGTAAATAGAATATGCTAAATTTATGACAATAATCTTCAAACGTTGTATTAACAGAAGCACACCGTGGAGAAAACTACTATTGTTCAAAACTATTGCTGCATTTCTAAATCTAGCCTAAATCTAATATAAAGAAACCATTATATTTTTTATAAAACATGTATATCAAACAACACACAATCATTTTTAAATCAGTGTAGTATTATAGCAGACTATATAGCTTTCCCTTGTTTCCTTTATATACAGAAGATACTGTGTTTTACCCAAATGAGGGAAATATATCATAAAATGGTCCTAAAGTAGAACACACTCACTCACCAGAAGAACATTTCTAGGTTACACTTGGTTACACTTTTTTCAGATGAAATGAGGACATTTCAACTGTGTTACCACTACTGGGACACAATCATTATGTCAAGTAATAATTCCCTACATATCTGTGCACAAACTGAAGCGCAAAGGAAATGTGGCCACATGTTATTTAATGTTTCACTACAAACCATAGTCAGCAAAACAATTTGAATGAATCCGACTGCCATGGGCTTTCCCCCACACCCTCATGACCGAAACTCGCATATATGTGTGGAGGCACTTGTAGACAGAAAAAAAGTTAAAAGATAAAAGTTATATTGCGAAATCAGTCGTGGTATAAGATAACATGGCTCATCAGATTTTGCACAAACTTGCCTCGAAGTCACTCTTTTAATACGACAAAAGAGGGAAACTGTTCCACTGTATGTCCAAATACAATGCAACACATTTCAGTTTATTTCCAATGCAAGACATAGTAAAAATAAAAGCTTCAACCTCCCAATGATAACACCACAGGCTGAAATGTAATATATAAAACAGCTACAGGGCAGAGAGTACTCTTCCCTCACTGTGAACCTTACAACTTCTTTTCATACTTCGTTTTATACTGACACGTCACAACAGATTATTACTAAATATAATTTTTTTTTTTTGCTGACTGCAATTTTATGCTCTAGAGCCCCAATTCAGCCAATGAAGTATTCTGATGCAACATGTAATAGGGGCACTTTGAGGATAATCAGAAGTCAACTGCGGTCCTTTTCAAGGTTTGCCTGTCAAATTTCACAATCCTTTGCTTAGCCAAGGATTCGCCTCTGTGGGTTACTATTTAGTAAACATTTTGTACAACAGGTTTAAATCAAGTAAGCCTAATGACCCAAAACATTCAAGGCAAAAGAATTTATTAGAAAATCATGTACCAAAAAGTCCATTAGACTGAGCAGGAGTTAACCCAGAAAGGACCACAGAACTCTGCATTAATTTTAAATATGTGTGGAAGATATTGTGTTTAATTATGCATATTCTCCAGGATGTGTGTAATTAGCTGACAACTGTTCGCTTGCGGCAGATGTAAAAGCAGTGCAGGGTGACTGATGGTCTATACATGTGGTGTAGGTTTATTTTTAGCTAAGATGAACTGCTTTCATTACAGATCTGTCTGATCTGTGCAAAGGTGAAGGCAGAGCAGGGCAAAGTTCTCAGAACTATTTGTTGTGATTCATCAGCCATGTTTAAAAAAGTAGGTCAGGCACAGGCAAGACGACTCAAAAGAAAAAGAAGGCAGGGACCAGTTTATGTGAGCCCTTGATACTTTAGTTCTGGTGATGGAGAAAATTTGTCAAAGAAGAGTGAAGAGAAAAGGAGTGGATATATCTATTGCACTTAAATCTGTTAATGTGACAGAGATGGGTGAAATCGAGCTGGCCTTGTCTGTAAATGGTTGCAAGAAAGCCTAAAATAACAATTATTTTACAGTAAAGATCAATTTAATAATATTAATAAGCATGAATTACATTGTAAACCTTTAGTGTTTCTGTAATTGCTGTAACTAATTACTCATAGAATATTGTCTGATCCATGTCATAACAACAATCTTGCTAACTAGCACACCATCAAATGTGAGAACGCTTAAAAAAAAGAAACAGTCATTTTTGGGTGGCCACGTTATTTTGTCTAGTCATTAAATCAACTGAGTTGGTTTGGCATTAACAATAGCTTTTAACACCTGTTATCCATGTGCAAAAACTAAAGAGCAAGAAAAGGAGGCACTTAGATTGCAAAATTTGAAAGTTAAAATGTAGCAAACACAGCTGTTAGCCATACTAAGAAATGGTGCAAAAAAAAAACAAATGAAAATGTGTTCCATGCAAAACAAGCTACGTTATTTTGCAAATTATATTTCTGTTGATTGTTGTCTGTATAGATGATCATATGTGTGCTGCGCATCATGGCATTCAAGAAATGGGACAACAAAGGTCATAGGTTAAGGTAAATCACCTGTTTCTTATTTATTTCTTATTTAACAGATAAAAATTGGCTTAGAACAGTAGGAGACATCATATAGGGGCTTTATTGCTGGAGGGCAAAGACTAACTTTGTTCATCATTAGAAAAAAACAGATAACACTACAGGTTAAACAAAAACACACACACACAGGCTTTACAGACCATGTACATAAAAGAGGCTTTCCAAAAATACCTACTGAGAAAATGGAATTTGAGGGCAGCCTGCTTTGCATTTATAACTTCATCTTTATCAGTCTTTCATTAAATAATAGACAGAAAGACTTATCACTAGTTAACAAAATCTGATTAGCAAGAGGTGGTGAAAATATGCCCTTACACTGTAAAGCAGTATGTACCCCTGGCACAAATAAGCAAGCTTCTGATCTCTCGGTGAAATTACCTGGGAACAGAATGACAGCTTACCTTCACAGTATGCATTGTCTGGACGGAGTGGACGGAATCCCTCTTTACAGCTGCAGCTTGATCCTGCTTCCAAATTTTGACACTCAGAGTGTTCCATGCATGTATTGCCCTCCGAACAGAAATCATGGCCTTTAGAAAGGAATCTACTGTTATAGTCACAACAACAGACAAAGTTCATTTTCACATATGTACAGACTTTCATCATAGCCAAGCACAACAATATACAATATAGGGCAATTAGAACGGAAATAAATATGTGTTTATATTTTTACAATATATTAATATGGTGTAGATTTATATATTTTTTGATTTTTTTGATTAACAGAACCACAGGTAGTAACTTGACACATAATCATTCATTTGAATAATTTACAATAAGATGTGGTAAAGCATGTTGTTAAAATGTACAACAATATCAACTCCTCTCCCTTTATATTCCCTTTACTCTTTTTATTTTATTCCCTTTTCATTTGTTCTTCTTTAAATACATACCTATTCTTTACATGGCCATTTCTAAACACAAAATGAGTCACAAATGTGCCATTTTCTCTACTTAATAATGGGTTTAATGGTTCTCCATGGAATGTTTAAATGTATTCAAATGCTTTATAACTAGCCCCAATTCAATAGTGTCTTATCACGTCCTGCATTTGTTTTGAATAGTTCTTTTGCCTTCATGGTGTGTGCACTTACACTTTCAATCTTCAACTACTAAGTGTACTTTTATTTAGCTGGATTTTTCCTTTATTATTTGTGTCACTCTTTGCCAAGTTCATTAGAAAAGCCAACCACTAATATAAAATGCATTCTCTTACTCTTAAATTCTTTTAAATCTGTCATTTAGAGATCTTATGTAGATATTTAATAACAGTTCCACATCCATTGAGACTTGGTTTAAAGGTGTAAGCATTTTCTTTTTAAAACCATCAGTCCATTATGCAACCTGCAGCGTGTATCAAATATACTAGTATAAGGTTAATGCATCCAAAGGCCTAGAAAATAAAATAGAATGAGTGACAGAGTATCATTATTGGAAGTGTGTTACTTGAACAGATTCATATTATGCGACTGTAATTACCACAGATAAGTAATTACTGCATATCACTGACGTTATAATTGGAACAGGCTCTCAATAATTATTTTAATCTCACTTGCCTCTCTTGTTTTCTTCTCATTTATAATTGTGGAATTTAGCTTGTTTTTAAGTTGCACATAGTGGAAAATGTCAATGTATTAAATAAAAAGCAGTGTAGAGTAAATCACCTCTACACACTCTGCAGCATCTGTCGGTAAGAGTGAGCTGCTGTGACTCCGGACAGCTTAGTTCAGAACACTTTTGTTGGACTCTGTGCAGTGTGCGGTCCTGTTCGCAATCAACACAAATATGTAGTATAGTTATGCGCAGCATGCATTTTTTTGTGCAGATATACTATTAGTGTTTATAGACTGAGATGCTTACCCTGCATTCAAAGAGTGTACACGCTCCACTGGGATGATGCACAGCTCTCCTTTCACCGTCCACCAACTCCTGCCCCTCAAGCATGCACATGGCTGCACATGTACATATATTCATAGATACATACAAACACAAACAGAGAGGAAAACATTTTAAATGTGGCCCACAATCAAATAATGCCCTTTTTACATTTAGACCCATTCACATACACATTTTTAGGTAATTTATCATTAATGTTGGTGAATTCAACTCAAAACAAAATTCCAGGTTGACTGACGATGCAATATGCCAGTGCAAGAGCTAGTACAGTTCCCAGCTAATTACAGAGAGGGATCCAGTGTGAACAGAGACTGATACATAACTATTAAGGGCATGCTGACAACTATTTAAGTGGGTGACTTAAAACATTAGCATAATGAACAAACAGGACACATTTAATGTATACATGTAAGGTAGCACCCTGGTGAGCTCTCTGTGATAGCACATTTACCAAACCACACTGCGACATTCAATAGTAATCAATCTGAGTACTTTACAGTAAACTGTAAACACTGTAACAGCTTCAGTTAGCTTCAGTCTGTGTTCTTTTAGGAGACACTGAGAATCCCTGGACCTCCAGCTGAGGAATCACCTTCAATTTAGCACAGCATGTCTATCAACCTGACATCTGTGCATTCCAAACGTTTCTCTACTGATACAGACTCACCTCTGCTGTACAAATTGCCTTGCATTGGATCTCCTTCCACACAAGGTAAACAAAGTGAGTCTGCTCAGGGAGTTTCATTTGTGCATCAACAGTGCATGTGTATGACTCAACATCAAGTTGTTAATAATCACAACAGAAGTTGTGTCTTTACACATGAAATGCTTAACTTAACTTGTTTAACTGATTTAAGCCATATAGACCACAAATATGTTTCACTGATAACTGATCAAATCTGCAGCAAAATGCTTTTCTTTTGTATTCTGTATAATGAAGACATAAGGTAAACATACTGCCGTCTTATTATTGTGCATGACACTCATGAGTGGTTGCCATTTCACAAAGAAAAAATCTATTTCCAGAACAAATACCTTACAAGAAAGCAACAACAGTAAATCCTGACAGCAACGGTACTTCAACACACAGCAGGTATTACCTGATGTGGTGCTTCACTTTTAAAAGGTGTTCATTGTTAAAAAAAAAACAGGTGTAAGAAAGAATGACAAAAGAAAGGGATTTAAAAGAGAAAACACTCCTGTCAGTTCACACACCAAGCTCAACTAATTAGCAGCTTGTTTGCCTTTATTTGGAGCACACAGAAGCCTATAATACGCTGCTGCAGTATAACGAAAGAATTAACTTGCAAATGACTGTGCTTCAGAGACAAATGTCTACTACCTGTCCTTTTAAAGGTTTAAAGTCTTAACTGCTGAAAAGCACTGAAGCGTCCCAGTATACAATATCCTTGGATTGCTAATGAATATTATTGTCCATATGGTTTAGCAAAAATGTTAGCACTGTGTCAAAAGAATGCAAAGCAACTAAAAGGTACTAGTAATGTGTACAAGTTTAAAACGAATCTTGCTCTGTCGGTTTCAATTAGCAATAGTAAAAATCATATTAAAGCACATAAATTTTTAAAACTAATTAAAAGCACATTACTCAATTTAAATGCTATTTTACCATATGTAAACTAAGCACCATGCAGAATATGAAGATCATGATAAACCTCAGGAGTCAACTGTACCTGAAAGGTTTAGGCCAACCAAGGTACCAGCACAAAAACACATTAAGAAAACATTAGTGAGTCTGCATGTAAAGTGATTAGTGACAAGAAAACCAACAGATGGCAAGACATAACAATTGCTGTCATCAATTACAAGCAATTGTGGGTTAAGAGTCTTGCTCAAGGACCCAACTGTGGTAGCTTGGCAGAGGTGGGATTTGAACCCTTGATCTTCTGGTCCAGAGTCCAGTATCTTAACCGCTAGGCTACCACTACCACTAAGATATGCAAGATATGTACCATTATCGATAAAATCCCTGAAAATAAAATCCATCCTGCACTGTATGAACGGTTCAAGTTTGTGTTAGTTGTATAATAGTATGGGGATGTTCTTGGATCCCTTTTTAAATCCCTTAATTTGGGTTTCTTAAAACCAGGATCGAGGATCGTTTAAATGCCACAGCCTATCTGAGTACTGTTGCTTACCATGTCCGTCCCTTTATAATTTATGTACCCATCTTCTTCCAGCAGGATAACGTAATCACAAAGCTCAAATCATCTCAAACTAGTTTCTTTAACCATGACAATGAGTTCACTGTACTCAAATGGCCTCCCATCAAATCACAAGATCAATCCAACTGTGTAATGCTATCATGTCAATATGGACCTTAATCCCTGAGGAATGTTTCCTGCACCACAAATAATTTAGGTAATTTTATAGGCCAAAGGAGTATAAATAAAAAGAGGTGCGAGTATAAATGTGCTTTTTAGTTAACTGGAAGTATAGGGGCTGCGTATAACAATCCATACATTCTAAAAACAACAAAATGTGCAGTGGGCTTGGGGAAAATTGCAAATTCACTTAAATTTGAGATTTTCTGATATAAGAAATATAACTGATGGCCAAAATGGCCACTGTCAGGCCATTAACCTTATATTTAGCTTTCGATTTGCATATTGCTTGCTTGGGAATAATTAATCTTGATATGTCTATGTACAGGACAACACCTCAGGAGATGTAAGCATGTAGCTAAGCAACGGAGACATGCGGTCAGTTGTCAGGCAACCCAGTGGGAGCATGCTTGCAAAAGCACTGCTATACTATCTGCAGTATCTAAGTACGTCTGTGTGTGTGTACATATGTAGGAGGGTGAGGAAAGAAACAGCCTTCTTAGGAAGGGAAGGGAGGAAGTGTATGTGTGCATGCCTACAGTGGGAGGTGTCTGTGTCTGTAGTTACTCACGCTGACATTTTTGGCAACACTCGCCCACCACATAGGCAGGAATGGAACCATCAGGACACTCCAGCATGGGACACACTATGTTTTCACACTGCACGGAGCCATTCTGAATGTCAGAAAAATTAGAGCCAATCACTCAAAAACATATAAGGTTAAGACATTGAGACAGAATCTTAAACTCTGATTAGTGCAGTGATTCATGATACCCTGCTGTCTCCTTGCTTTAAAACACCTGAGTCAACTTATCAGCTAATTAGCAGACCTCTCATTAGCCATGTGAGCACTGAAACACTAGAGTGCACAGGAGAAGGAGTTAGGCACCACAGAATTACTATACTTACTTAGAATTCGAACAGAAAACATCCTGCCAAAAAGGCATCCTACTTGCATCACTATGGGCATTTCTTCTCTAATATTACACACTGATTCTGTTAGAGGGCATATATAATTGCAGAAAACTATTAACATGTAAAGAAAATCAGGCTGCACAAAAGCAAGTGAAAGATATTTCCACTTTTTACAGTACACACTGCTAGTAGCATTAAAAAAACTGATGAGACCATGAAAAACCCTTTCGCATATTGATTATGTAACAGAATAGCAGCACTGTGTTCTGTACACCTGATATGTCTTAACTTGAACAGTTTGTACTGCCTTCCAGTTTTAATGACACAGAAGACATTGATTATAATATACTGATCACAAAAATTAGGGGATACATCAAATTAATATTCCATAATGAAATATCCCATAATTTTTGTGAGCAGTGTAATTACTTAGATATCTTCTCTTAGATTTCTTCTGATTTGTAGGAATATGTACTGACAGGTTCTTACATTTGCATATGACTGTAGAAGTAAAGGGTTTAGAGTCTGTAAGGTTTAAAGGTACCCCTGGGGTTCCTAACATCTCAATGCTACTTTTGGGACAGGAAGAACTCACAAAGTAGTTAACCATCACCAGTCAGACGGGTTAAAAGTTGATCACTAATGAACAGGTCTTTCTTGAAATGCAACCCCAAAATCAGACAAAAGTTGAAACAGTATGAAAAATACATTAAAAATCTGTGTTTCTTAAATTTACAAACAGTTATTTCATGCTTTTGAGGTCAACATCATTTCAATTGGTAATAAACATCCATTCCTGCATTCCAGGTCTGCAACACATTCTAAACAAGTTTTAACAGGAGCAATTTAGAGCTAATAATACATTTAAAAAAACAATGCTGTAATTTTAAACAGATGATGTCAACAGATGATAGTAATTTTGTACATATGTAGCATCCAGTCCGTGATGTTCAAAGATGGCCAGAGGATCTCCAGCTTGTCAACAAATGCATGAGAATATTATAAAAATGTTTCAAAACAATGTTCCTCAAGGAAAGACTGAAATACATTTGCATATTTCTAGCTCTATAGTGCACAATATAATTAACAATTCAAGGAATCGGGAAGTATTTTAGTGCATAACGGCCAAGGATGCAAGCTGAACAGCTGATCTCTTCAACCCTCGGCACAACATCTAGAACCGCCTACATATGCTTCCAGACACCATCGATGCATTTTTCAACAAAATCACATGCTGCACACCTTACAACGTCATGGCTGTGGAAGAAGAGGGTACGGGAACTGGGCTGCACCAATAGAGGATGTGTGGAGAATTTTGAAACATTTAGAAAAAACTGCAATTCAGATTAAATCTTAAAGACGTGTTTAAAGGAAGAATAAAAAATAACACCTGAAACACAGAATTGCTTGGAAATCCTTAAATCCTCTTTGCCAAAATATATTCTAAGTGTTGTGAAAAGGAATAGCAAAATTACAAATTGATAATTGATAAATGATAAATACTGTCCCAACCAGTTTTTTAGTGTGTTGCAGGCCTGAAATGCAGTATTGCAGTATTAACAAATGAAATGTTGACCAGACAAAACATTTAATATCTCAGGTTCATACTTTCTGCAATTAAATACAAGTCAAAGAAAATGTAAAGTTTGTGTTTTTATATATTATCTATATACAGTCGAATCCGGTTAATTGGACCACCGGTTAATGGGACCAGTAGCTTATTCGGACCAAATCCTAAAATACCAATGCAAATCCTATTATATACGTGTAATGTTATTCGCTTATTTGGATTAATTGGACCAAAGAACATGAGCGCGAATAAGAAAAAGAAGCCACAAGTCGCCACTTAGCCACTGCAAAGCAGATCAGTGAGATATGGAAAGGTTTTTGGGATCCCTGGGAGAATTTATGCTTTTATCAAAGGTCAGGAAATCCAAAAAGTTGTGTTGACAAGAGAAAAACCAGCGGGAGGTGAACACGCCCACCACATTCTTGATTTTGTTCAAGTGAAGTCCGTCAACAGAACGCGTCAGATCTCACACGATAAGTTCTTCAAACAGTGACTGGAATTTAGTAAGAACTAGTTTTTTACAGTATTATGCTTTGCATGCTGAGTATCTTTACATTGTGTTATAGATCGTTTCGAAAAACTGGGTTGTAAATCTATTTTTTAATGAACAAAGTTCGTAAGCAACAGTAGTTCTTATTTGTACGTTCGCTGTATGTGTATATCGCACAATAAAGGTTTAATAAACATTTATTATGTTACATAAATTATACCATGTCCCATCTTATAACATAGGGCATGTTCGTTTAATCCGACCAGCCGGTTATTAGAGCCAAAACGATTGTGTCCCGATGTGGTCCCATTAACCGGATTTGACTGTATTTTATATGCGTATTCCATACTTTCCAAACTTTTTTTATTTGGAGTTGTATATACAGTACATACAAGATGCATCACCAGGGAAAACGTGTATGTATTGTGCATGCATAATTTTGCATACATAACATCAGTATCACCAATATCATGAAAGTAATCCACTTGCCATATAATATATTTTCAGTGGGAGTCACATTTTAATAATGAACATTGTGTGGGGTTCTAAAATATTCTGCAGAGCAAAACACATACACAAATATACAAAAACTGCACACATAAAGGAAGTGTTCTGTATAAAAAGTATAAATGAATTAGTGACTAAGTGTATGGAGAAAACACATCTGAAATGATAGTAATGCACTGCCGTATAGACTTAATGAAAAGAATCGCATGATGATAGCCATTGTTGCTGTGTTAACAACTGTGCATTTATTGGCACACATTAAGGCAAGCACTGTGGATGCACACTAATGCTACTTACTAGGGAACCAAATTATCCAGCTTAATCCAGGCATTGTGCAATTTTCCCAGCACTCCTTGACAATGATGAACCATCTCATTACCTATTCTGTGCCCCTTCTCCAATTATATCCCCTTTCCCCACTTAACATCCGCAGGGGTGCAACCGTCGTCCCAAACAAAGGCAGTGAGGCCCTGCTGGGAGCTTCACGCCGAGGACATTCAACCCACCAAACATGTGCAGTTTCTGCAGCCATCTGTCCAGACTTGCTGTTCCCTGTAGGTCACCCCCTTCACACTGCATGTCCGCTCACAAAAGCAGTTATCCAGGTTGTTCATCCTCTCCTCAGCCAGAGACAGCTGAAAATTTGAGAATAGCATGGATCACTCATGCCAGTTACAGTTTCATATTAGGCACCAATAAATAACAAAATGTGCGGTTATATAAGATGCAACTAGCAAAGCAGCATTTGTATGGAAAAACACTTGTGCAACATGTTTGGGGAAGTAGAATTATTAAAATGATTCCACATGTTAAATGCAACAAGAATTCACAGGACTGAGACTAAACAGCTGTGTGGCCACAAAAAACTAGCTTTCAAGTCTATTTGAAAAAAGGCTTCCAATTTCTAGAGAGTGCAAAAATTGGACTCAAAGATGGTAGCAATGGGAAAGGGCCATATGGTCAGAAGACTCCAGACATAACCTATACCCGAGTAGCAGGTGCATCAGAGTAAGAAAGGAAGTTCGGTAGTTGAAGTGATGCACCCATCATGCAAAGTGCAGTAAATATACGCTTCTGAAGGCATTGAAATGACCTGGGGTTGGTCAGGGCTAAGTCATGCAAGGTCAGCAATGTCATGTGGCAATAAACTGAAATCAAATGAGTACCTGATTGACCAGGTTATTGCTTCAATGAAATTCCCTGAATATTCCAGGGCAAAAATGCCAAGACCCATTTTGATCAAATTGTATAAGAGTGAATTTATGACCATGAGGCATGCTTTTCCTACATGAACTCGCCACCTTGGACTCCTGACCTAAGTCCCACTGAAAGTCTTTGGTCTGTGTAGCTCACAACTTTATGGCACCGGCTGACACTCCAGCCGTCAATACAAGATGTCAGTCACACATGAATGCAAGTCTGAATGAAAATAAATGTTGTGGTATTATTATAAGGCTGTCAAAACAATGCCATAGCAAAAAAAAACCAACATAATACTTGCATAATACATACTTTAGCAATTTATTCACCTTATAATTACAAATCAAATATTATATTTCTATTGCCAAGAGAAGCGCTCAGCTACTCAGAAGTATGTTAAATTCTAGACTCTTCCATATAGCCCATTTTACTTTGATGACAGCAGTACAGACAGCATTCTTTCATGCCTCTCAGTGGATCACATGTTGCCAATATACATTCACATTATCTGTGTCTCACAAAAACATGGCAGTCTTCATGAACTTGTTTGACAACCAATCTTTTCTCTTTATTGACACCCCTCAGAAGGTGTTTCTTAGAAGCAATTCTGCCATAAATACCTGAATTACACTCTTTTTACCTGAATTTATCTCTTCTTACAGCTGATGTCAGCATGTGTTTACTACCAGATTTCCATAAAGCATTTATTTCAGCTGTATTATGTGGTACTGTTAATATGCTGTAATATGTGGTGCTGCATGGGGTGCAAGACTGTATAGGTCCTTTAAATTACGAAACGTAATTGTAGATGAAAATTTTCTTCAGACTCTGACAACTGAATTCACTTTGCAATTATTTGTTATTTGTTACCAATGTAATACTGTAAACATGTAATACTGGATTAATAAACATCTTTCTTTTTCTATAAACAAATCTTTGTTTGAGATAAATATATTGACTTTTAATGTAATGAACAAATCTTATTTTAACAGTACAGTTTAAATTTGAATTACTGCAAAACAGAGAATATACTGTATGGTATTCAATAGGTATGTCTAATCTTTTGACTGGTGATGTAATTCCAGACACAAAATGTATTCATTGACAACAGAATCAAGCTTTTGACCATGCCACTCCTCAATTTAAACTTCATCAGAGACCTGTGGCTAATTAACTTAATCTACAAGACCTATACCAGAGGTGCCAATATATCTGGTGCAGACTGATCATCATAAACATGAAACCACTGAGACTGAAATTTTAATCAGCCTTCTGTTGTATAAAACAATGTTTTACCTTCCTGGAAGTTTTGGCCAAGACATCTTGAAGTTCCATTATCTTCTGTACGAGCCCATGAAAGTCATTACAAGTAGGACAAGCTAAAGATTGAGATAAAATATATATTACAGATTGTATTGAATGACTTGTGAGAACAGAACTTGTGCACTCATATACTTGTACACTTACTGCGATTAAGATCTGGACACTGGGCGATGTAACCTTGAGGCATCACAAGTATCTGAAAATCTTGCATTACTCCCTGTAAAGGCAGATTATTATAGAGTTAGTAAACTTACATTGATTTGTAAAGATCTATTGGAATATACACTGCTCAAAAAAGTAGGAGATATTTCTTTATGGGATATTTCATTTTTAAATAAATAAATATATTTGCACACTTATGCATTTCATTTCAGTATCATAATGTCATGTGCCATCTTACTTATGCTATCAGGAGCTAAGTCATATAATCATTACATGATTTGTATTAAGGCTGCATCATTCCATTATTGTTGCTTTGTACTAAACCACAACCAAATACAGCCCCAATTTCAATGAAGTAGGGACGTTGTGTAAAGCATAAACAAAAACAGAATATGATGATTTGCAAATCCTTTTAAACCTTTTTTAGTCCATTGGATACACCACAAAGACAGGATATTTAATGTTCAAATGGATAAACTTTATTGTTGCTGAAATAAACAGGGACGTTTATTCTGAAGTGTTCGTGGAAGCCCATGTGGTAACATCCATTACAGAATGATGTTAGTTTTTAATGCAGTGCTCCCTGAGGGATCAAAGGTCACGGGCATTCAATGAGATTTCTGCAGATTCTCTGAATCTTTTAATGGTATTATGGACTGTAGATAATAAAATCCCTCAATTCTTTCCAAATGCATTTTGAGAAAGGCTGTTCTTAAACTGTTGAACTTTTTGCTCACACAGTATGCTCCCTTCATACCCAATCATGACACTTACCTGTGGAATGTTTCAAACAGGTGTTTTTTTGAACATTCATCAACTTTTTGATGCCCCTGCCCCAACTCTTTTGAAACATGCTGCAGTCATCAAACTCCAAATATTATTTATATTATAATTATATATATTTTTAAAGGTTTATCCATTTGAACATTACATGTCTTGTCTTTGGAGTATATTCTGATGAATATAGGTTTAAAAGGATTTGAAAATCATTGTATTCTGTTTTTATTTACTTTTTACACAACGTCCCTACTTCATTAGTATTGGGGTTGTACATAGTGCGAAATAATAGTAAACCCAGTAGAAAAAGCTGAACTGCAGTCCTAGTCTAAATAATATGAAATATATTTTATCTCATCACATGCATATTGCCTATTTAATTACACTGACCAGATATAAATCAGAACTCTTCCAGTTCTAAAAATAGTTCCAGCGCTAATAAAGGTTCTAACCATGATATACTATCCTATTAGCAATGGCTGTTCACTTCATGGGTATCTGATCAGACTGAACCCATTTTACTTGGCGATCCATTTTTTCATGATTATGAAACAGATTTCTGCTATTTTCTATTAACATTTAAATTTAAATGGCTACACAAAAGAGAAATATGCTATATGGTATTCAATATATCTGTCCAGAATTTTAACCAAATTAACAAGATGTGGTTCAGTGACCAATCAAGGTTTTGAAATGGTTATCCTAGTTCCCCAACTTCAACACCAATTGAGACTTGTGGCTGACAAGCTAAAAGCTCACTTAAGCTACAATACAATCTTTACCAAGGGTGAAAAAAACACCTCATTGGTATCTGATCAGACTCAATGCAGTTTACCTTCTGATACTTTCGTTGTCAATGTTATATGAATGACTGGTATGTCATAGATATTGCATTTGAATATGAGACATAAACTGGGTTAAAAGCATCTACCATCAGACTCGTAATGTTTGACATGCAGGGCATGAGTATACGTTTAGTATTGATTATAATAATAATCAACATCTAATCTAAATTAGATTTATGCATTGAACGAATAGCCATGGTTGAATTTTTAATTGGGCAAAACATAAAACCTAATGTAAAGCAGTAACGGAGAAGCCTTTATTCAATGTCTCACTTTGATAAGCGTAACTATGAGCTCTAAATTACATTTGCCTCATAGGTGCATTAATTTGATCAACTTGTGGCATCCAGCCAAGTTATACAAGTGCAATATCATGCATAGACACTGTATCCATGGCAACTATCCCATCTTGCTTCCATCTCCCCTCAAAGGAGAGGAATGGAGCAATTTATGAGAAATTGTTTTTGAAATTGTCTTGCCACTTCAATTTAAAAATCATAAATCCAAAACGCAACAACACTATTTGCGGATTCTTCAAGGCATGGCAGGAGGAAATGGAGGTGAGCTGGAAAGGCTTAGGGTGCAATTTAGTCTCCCTGTGTGCTGGAGGAAGAGAGGGTACACAAGGACTGATCATTTCCATTACAGTCAACATGCAAGGTCAATGAGTCGTGAATCATTTCTGCACGGATCTTCTTTCAGTGTTACGCTACATTTCCACAATTACAAGTAAATCTAAATTGTATTACTTCTGTACTTTAGCAACTGCCAGTGCGACTAATATCGGCTTATTTGTCGAAATATACAAAATTTACACTGCTCACAAAAATTAGGGGATATTTCATTATGGGAGATGCCATTTTTAAGTACCCCCCCCCTTTGTGAGCACTATATTTCTTGAAGCGTATACTCTACCAATTAACATATGGCTTAGTATCAGTGCGAGTTGTTGAATTTAAGACTGGATCATTCACAGAAAGGTTCTAGAAGTATGATGCTGGCTTCCTTTGAAATAAGATGTGATGAACATCTAAGAGCTTCTCAATGACTCCATGGAGACTTACAGGGGGGAGGGGTTGAAAACTTGTTAAGATGTGAAAATGACCTCTAAGACTTCCTACATCTGCCAATTAATGAAGAAGCTAAACAACCTGGAGCAACAATTCTCTCTAAGAGACTCCTGCGTCCATGGGCGCACACCAGCAGTGTGTTTAAATACAATGCTCACAAAAATTTCATTTAATTTTCATATTTCATTTCGAAATATCCCCTAATTTTTGTGAGCAGTATAACTGAGAGATGCCGTGGTGGTGTGATGGTCTCAATTATTAGGTCGGGAGGAGACAGAGAAATGAAATTGATATCAAAGGCTGCATTTTGGCAAAGAAAATATTTTTCCTCTAATAAGCAGGTGGCTAGTTTTAGGGGAAATAATGGGTGTGTACCAATATGTTAAAATCAATCTATGTCAACGCAGACAATGTGGAATACCTTAAATAGGCCATGTGCACTGTTCCTTTGTCCAATCCAAAATGATGTATCTTCAGGAATATCCATGAGCGGGACAGCCATCACCCTTTCATAGATTCTAAACAGGAACAAAATCAGTCGAGTTGCAGACCTTGGACAGCTTACAGATTCAAATCACAGTCCTAAGGCAAGAGTTACTCACAACATCCATCACAAAGGAATGAAAGTATATTTCCAATTCAAAATGTGGCATGTGTGATGTATATACCTGTTACAGTCCACATAAAGAGTGACGTGGGAGGCACTGATGGCCACTGAGACTTTGTGCCACTGGTTGTCTGCTAGCATGTAGGGAAAGATCTCAGTGTGCACCTGCCGTCCTTTAGCTAGAAAATGAAGACGCACCTCACTCTTCTGACCACTGCTCTCCAACTCTAAAAATCTGCAAGAGTCAGAGATAAGGTAACCAGTGATACAAAATGTGTCATTCATACTCTGCAAAGCAACCACAATAGGAAACATTTTTGCAACAGTTTTCATCACATCAATGATAGTGTGATATTTTGTTTGGGACATAACAGCATTGCTGGTTGATTTTCAACACTTGTAGTGTATATGTTATTTAAGAAGAATGGTCCTCTAACCAACAAATTCAGCCAGAAGATTTATGTTGTCATATTCTGATAGTGATGAGGGACTAGGGCAAAGGACTCCTGCCTGAATCCCAATTTTCCATACTTCAGGTCTATTATTACTACACATACTGCCTCTACACAAACTGTAAGAAATCATTTTTGGCCAGTGATTTAAAAGGTTGCATACAGCGTGCACTAAATACTATATGCTATGTTTACTTCCAACATTGCTGCATTTATTATCTCATGATTACTTTCCACTAATGGGACTTGTGCATCTGCAGTCAGTACAGTATACCAACAAACTGTATTGATTGTTGGGTAGTGAGTCTACAAACAAAGTTAAAGTAAATGCTAAATTGGAAATCTCTCGTGTACACAGTATTATGGTGCCAACCTTAACCCAAATTCCTTAAGTATTTGCACAATAAAATGTATTGGCATTTTGACAGTCCTTCCCACACCCTGAGAATAAATTGCTTTAGTATTGAATTTAGTATTGCATTTTATTCATAAAATAATCATTCGTTTTATTCTTATTAATTTATTTTCATTTAATTATTTTTTTGCATTTCTAAATGTGCAAAGCACTTTAAATGGCCATGGTGTAGTACACTCATTGCACAAGCACCCAGAAAGAAGATGTCGTTCCAGTCCACAGCAGGCAAGGTTTCTCGTTAATGGCACACTGCAAATGAAGATGTCGATGCCTGGTTGTCAATAGCAGGAAACATCATGAGAGTTGTGACAAAGTAATTTATTCCGCTAAGCATGTGGAAATGGTTTGAGTGGAGTCAGGGGTGTGTAGTGAAGGCCCGTGCCTGTGTTTGATGGTGGACAACAAAACTGTGGGATCTGCTTGTGCTTGTTGGAATAATGTGGGTGGTAATTGGAGGACCCAGAGAAAACCCACATGGGGAAAACATGTAGTCTTCACACAGATGGTGTGTAGGGTCAGGGTAATGCAGATTTAAGGTGACAGCTCTTACCACTTGTGCCACCATTCAAACAAAGAGTATTTGTGTTTCATGATGCTAAGCAGTGCAGATGCTTATGTGGCATAAGTTCCTGAGCCAGTTTTATTAAAGTTGGACAGCTGCCATCAACTTCTTAGCTCAAAACCTGCACCATCCAAGTTTCACTTTTTAGCTTTTTAACATTCTAGGCACAAGGAAGCTGCTGCGAGTCATAAGACTCTTTCCAACAGTTACAAATTTACAAATGTAACATTTGTTACAAAAAAGTGATAATGAGAAACAAGAGATATTATGAAGATTTTTACATAAACACCATTGTTCTTCTAATGATGGGCTCAATTCAAAAAGTAACTGGGTTTGTTTGTGACCTGTAGATTTGTATAGTATTGTATTTTTAAATATGTTCTCTTCAATGTTTATTTAGCTTCTGTTCATTTAAACACATTAATTACATAACTTAGTTTAAATATTAAATATATTATCTAGGCCACCCAAGTAGGATGGTCATCCCAAGGACTAAGACTTTTATATTGCCCCACGTGCCTGTTATTTATTGGGTAGTACTGGGTAGGGCTTTGTCTCTCTGCTGTACTCAGTATATCATTCCTTATATTGGCTATTACTATACACCTCTTAGCATAAACACTCTTATTATTTAAAATAATTATAGACCATGTGATATCGTTTTACTAAATCATATGCATGTATTTATAGCATCCTTTTTAACTTAAACATTTAAACTATGATTGATTTGCTTTTTAAAAAAATCTAAATTGTCTAAAAGCAAAGAAAACAAACATGTTTAAAAGTTGAGCATTAACACATAGACATGATGGATTTAAAAGGGAGGGTCCTGTTGGGGAAGTGCGCTGCATATTTTTATACTATTGACACAAGTGAGGGACTAGATATGCATCCCTAGGGTGCAGCAAACAGCTGGAAGACATCACACTCTCCTTTAATGATAATAAATGTGCCCATCTTGCTCGTAGATATGCCATGTACAGTAAAAACTGCCAAGAGATTTATAGTTCATACAGACAGGCTCTACTGTGCACCAGTGACACATGACTAGGAAAGTGAATAAATACGTTACGGTGTATTTTAGCTGTTAAGTAATGGTAAAAAGGATCTTCAAAAAGTGTTTTCACTCAATTCTTCATAAAAACCTGCCAAGACACAATCATACTTACCAGGTCTACATGAGCTGAATGAAAAACACACTCAAAACCTGAAAAAACCTTACATGTTGTTATTCAGCGACATTACCTCTGAGTAGCTCTAGTAAGATTCACTATCAGGAGTAACGATAATGGAAAAGCTGCCGACATTGTCATCAGATGCACTACCTTTGCCGACGAGTAATTTTAGTTTTCACACAAGATTACGATTGTGAGCAATATTTCATAGCAACCAATTACAGTCTAGTGTTGAATTATCTACAAACTGGATCTAATTAGTATGTTTTACTTTTGTCCTGCAGTTTCTGGATAGATACAGGACTTTCTGTTGTATGTGATTAATGACAATGTGATTAATGTCTTTCACAACGATGCAGATCCTTACCACCACCCAGTAAACACTTATAGTATATTGGTATATTGGCACAGTCAACATGATTCAGAAACAGCCTCCAACCAAGCAATTTAAACCTGATCAAACCTAATAAACAAGTGGAATTTCATTACAGTTATGCCTTGCTTGGAATGACAACTAATAGATACACTTGTTACTTGCATGTCAAAATTGCCCACTCTTGTGCTAAAGGTTTGACCCTACCAACTCTACTGCAGAATTTCAAATGGACTGTCCAAAACTGCTTCACTAAAAACTCCTAGATCATCAGAAGAATCTGACATTAAATAGAATGATTTGACACAACTGATCCTTCATTTATGCAAAGTCATTACCTGCCATGATAATTACCTAATCACAAAAATTGCATTCTCAAAACTTATGGACATGACTGTGTATGTATATAATTGCAGTTTTCATTACAAGCTCTTTTAAGTTCTAAAAAAATACTCTGTGAATGTTAAGCTCTGCATACATTAAAGAGCATACATAAACTGGATGAAAACCATTAATTTTGAATAAACATATAAACACATATATACATATATTCATATAAACAGTTCAAAGTTTTTTGTTAAATGCCATTACATGCTTCTATGAAAATGATTCCCCCATATAGATAATGATTCCAGAATTATGGCACAATCCATTTTATTAACATAACATAGGATACCTAGTTAAGAACTAGAGTTATAACTATAGTTAATAGTGAATAACAAAATAGTGATATGGATGATATAATGCTAAAAATATTGCAAGGCACTGCAAAGCTTTATTAGTGATTCTCGGTCGAAAACAAAGACAAGTGCTTGAGTAGTATTTCTGGTACAGAAAAAATGTAATGTAATCAGCCTTTGTACTTGCACCAAATGGTCACTGTGTGGACAGAAAAGTCTTTATGAGCAGCACAGACTATGGAACACAGAAGGGAAACAGACAGAGACCCTGCTTACATTAGGTAATTTAATGTGTCTTCAGTATCAGAATTGCAGCCAGATAGGGCTAAGCCACAAATAAATACACATGGTAATGCACCCAAAACACATTATGTCTGATTAAAATGTAATTTTTCATACCACTTCAGAAGGGGGCTTGGTTTGCAGGGGTGTAAATCTCTCAAACACACATTTACTAATTAAAAAAAAAAACTCCCCTGTCAACCAACCCCCTATCCTCCCCCACCCCCACCAATACTTTACAACATAACAAAGTCATCCATGATGTCCAGCCGTACATAGCCAAACAAACAAATGGAGGATGCACAGATCCATTATTTTGGATTTCCCTTGCCTAAATTGATATGTGCATAATAGTACAGCTTGTTATTAATATATATATAATATAAATCATAATCATGTTCATCAGTTGTCTGTGCACCAGTGTTGATTAACATTTTATACTAGATACAAAAGTAGGATTTTAATTCGGCTGACTGGAGAGGCATTTGACAATTAGGTGTAACCATGCATGTAATGTATACACATACAATCCAGTCCCAAAGCACATAAACAGACCAAGTGTAAATGAGGTCAGATATACTCTATTACTTGTTGCTAACCAGTTGAAAATTATTGCAGTGTTTTTGCTCTCACTGTCTATCAACCGGCTGTTATATTTTTTACAGTCTCACCCTTGTAAATCATTTTGATTTTTGTGTGAAGTTCATATACAGCCAGAAAATACAATTCTCAATTCAAGTACAGGTAGTCCCAGATTCACAATAAGGATACGTTTCAACAAATCCTTTCAACTTAAGCATGCCTAAGCACATACATTACAACTACAGTTTGTCAAAACCATTAATATAAAGCTTATTTAATATCAATGTAATTCATATCTTGTGTAATTTGTTGAGTAATGTATTGAGGTGAAAAATACAATTATTGTCATGACCATGACTTTTCATCACTACATTTCCCAGCACTCATTACTCCAGCCTAGTGACCCTCTACATCACACAATTTATCCAGGGAGACTGCAGCAGAGTATTATACTGCTTATTGCTTACCTGGGGAAAAACCTTAAATTCAAAATTCAGAGTGCAGTTTATGCTGAATGTAAGTTTATTCAAATTCAGCTCATCGTAAAATGGGAAAGTACCTGTATATAAAGTGACAATGAGACACCTTTTAAACAATATATATTATTCAAAATATATCTGTTATTTTTTTCTATATATTGTCATATCATACTGATTTTTTATAATTGATCGAGCTTGGAATATGGATGAGCTCTTTTAATATAAGCATCTCTATTTTTCCATAAATCTATAAACATGTAGTCTATGACTGCATCCGAAATCGCATACTTTGACAGTACGCATTACATTCAATTCAGTACGCACTGCTCGACCATTGAAGCAGTACATTATTTCATTTGAAATATTTTCTTACATTTGTAAACTGTCACCTCAGCGCTTTCCGCCATTTTACTTCATCAGCATCGAACGCCTTCGCTGCTCCAGTTGAATCATGGGATAGTGTGCTTATGTTGCATACTTAAAAATGGCCGCCAATTGATTACATCATCCGGGGACTTTTCGCGTACTGTTTCAAGCATACTTTGTATTCAGACACACTACATGCTCTCGTCTACTGTTTTTGCGTACTGTATAGTATGGAAGTATGCGATTTCAGACGCTATGATGTACCCTCACACTGTCTTTGACAAATGGATGGGATTCTACCTAAAAAAAAAAAGTAATCCCCAAGAACGTTCCAAAATCACTTTACTGCCTTATCCCCTGCTCCATTTCTCAAGAATTCTATTATCTTGCCCCCCTGTTATGTCAGTTACCAACCCCACATTCCCTATTCATCAAGCCCCCAACAATTAACCCCTCCCTATGTTCTTCTGCACTCCAACAACTATGTCTTACCTTTCATCAACTGTCCTGCTCTGCCTTTTCCCCTAAAGGGCAAGAAAAAACTCCACTCCTGCTCCCTGACTGTTGGCTGTGCTATATGACAACTGTAGAGATATAAAAACAGCTGAGAATGTGTGGATGTTGACCCATTCTTCAAACACATAATTTTACAAAGGAAAGCTACAGGAATCTGCTACTGACCCACCTCAGCTATACCACTCCTCCACCATACATCCCAACTGCTCTGATTTCACCATTCAGAAGATCAATTTACAAATCACAAGTTAAAACAAATGATGTTCTATAACAAATGCTGAAAGCGAAATTAATGGATGTAGATCACATTCTGTTCATTCAATTCAGTGATTAATCTTGTGGTAAATCGTACCATTTATCATTAGAATAATAAAAATGTCACAAATGCGTCCCTAGTCTGATAAGTTATTATTAACCTTATTATTAAGGTTGTTAACCTACTTAACCCATGTATACTATCTTGCCAGTTACATTAGCTGCTATGGTACACTGGATGTAATGACACATATATTAGCACAGCCTCTGGTTCAGTTTTACTAAATAGTTGTAACAAACACATGTGCAGTCAGTGTGTGCAAAGTGAATCCTGAACAAAACCTGAACCCCACAAACCTTGATGCCTTGAAGCACTGAAATGATAAGCCCCAAGTCTCTCCACTCAGTTGAATTATGTGTGCTGGGTCTTAGTTCTGCTGTATGATCACTGTGTGTTGTGGATTCAGTATTATTTTAGTTGTTTCTACTTGTGGGGACAAGCTGAGCAACAAGAACAACATCTTTGCAACACAGCACATCAATGTTAAATGGACTTATATTCTCATAGCCTTGTGCATGCCTCTGCAGTTTCCGCATGCTGTTCTCTTCTGAAATACAACAGGAGTTACTTTGCACTGTCACATAACTCACAGTTTCTTATTCCATAAATAGGTTTGTGAGAGAGAGAGAGAGAAAGTACTGGGTGAGGAGAGGGTGAGCAAAAAATAAAGATTTTACCCATCCTAAATAGTAACAAAATATCAATATGTGATGGGCAATATTGACAGTAAATAAGTCACATATGGAAGTCACTGCTCTGTCTTGGCTATTTAGTCAATGCCGGTACACTATATGGTATAATATGGTGTTCAGACAATGTCCAAATCACATCAACTACAATCTTACAGATTTTATAGGGGGTGTTTGGAGATGCATACCTGCAGACCAGAACAATACATCAGCTGTTTTAATACAACTCAATGACTAAAATAATCACAGAACAATAAACAAATTGTTTCTAGAATGAAAACTTATGCATTACCTCTGATCAGCTCTGTGAATTGAGAGTATGGCTCCAGAGTTGAGAAGCTTCTGCTTCAAAGTCACAGCAACAGTAAACTCAGTTTTGCCTCTCAGCTTCTGCAGCATTTGCTGAGATATACCCTCTGGCACCTTCACACTCCTTGAGGAGCCTGTCAAGAACCAAAAAACATTAGTGTAAAGTACAGACATTGAGATGGATTAGCATGGACATTCACATCAATGTCTAACTTAAAATAAAAGAGCTTGCAAAAACACCTCTGTCTGTAGATTGGATGTCAGGTGTCGTCTTGTAAATAAAAACATCTCAAATATCAAGCACACAACAAGTCTGAAAATTTACATCAACAGTTGTACAGACCAGTAAATAACAGGCCAGAACCTTTTCCTCTGAGCCACTAATGACCAAAGAATAGCACACTAAAAGACTGATACATGACATTGTGTATACGTATAGGAAAACAAGCTCCAACTAGAAAGTAAACAGTAATATAAATCAATTCACTGGGCTCAGTGGTTAAGGTGAACTAATAATCAAAGGTCCAATCCTACTTCTTCCAAACTAAAACTGTTGGGCCCTTCAGCATCAATTGCTCAGCTCACTTGTAAATCACTTTGGAGAAAAGCATCTGCCACATGTTCAATGTAAATGCAAATAAAGTATAAACACATGAAATGCAAATACAAAGAAACCCTTTGAATACACTGGGGTAACATCAATCAAAACTGTTACTTTCATGTGGTGAAGGTTGTTGTCTCCACTGCTGCAAACTATTACCATGCAGCGTGACTGTTAATTTTCAGCACTGAGTGACACTCTATGGTCTAGCAATGCAAAAGCACATTTTCTGTCCTTAAAATATGAATGTGAATTAACTAATAGTATACATAATACACAGCTACAATACCTTGAGACGGTCCAGAACTCCAAGCCTAGTTTTGGGATGGTAACTGTAGGCAGCAGTCATTTATTTATGGATATTTATACCTATATACGGTTTGTTGTTACTGACTTCATCAACCACACATAATCCATCTAAACAGACGTGTTGCTAGAAATGTCTCACGCAAGAAGAAAGTGGGAGTTGGGTTTTCGTGACACTTGTGTGGTTTTCCTTGCTTCCATTCAGAAGCTAGGCGCATTCCTGTGTAGCACAGTCTCTGTCACTCTAATGGAAGCATCAATAAATTATCAGGTTCCTCAGAAGTGATCACATCAAAGAGTTCAGTGTGGCAGCTGAGGGAAGCTTTGACACACTTTCGAGATCTAGGGAGCGTACTACAATAACACTGTCTTCTCAGTAATGCTCACACTGTTCCAGATGGCAAGGATGTCTAATTAACATAATGCACAATGCAAAAAAAATATTAACTGACAGAAGATATGTATGGCATGGGTCAAGATAAAAAGAGAGAACTTTGGTTCTGCACAATGCAAATATACCATTATTCCAGTAACTCTAAGTTTACTGAGTATGCTTAATGCACTATCAAATAATATAATACACACACACACTTGTGTCATGTTTGTGACTTTGGTCAATATCAACACCCGCAAAAGAGTCCTCAAACTCTCTTGCAGTCTTTTAATATGATCTTTAGTTCAAAGATTAGAGCAGGGAAATCAATGGTCATTCGCTAAAACAGTCATTATAATTCAAGCTATATATTCAGTGGAACAACAAATTTCAGATGGTAAAGATAATAAAAACAGCTTGACATTAAAAGAGCCAAGAACACAGTGCAGATAGTGGCCAAAAGCCAAGCACTGCATTGTGAAAAGAAAAAAGGATATACTAGATATTCAGCAAAAAGAGGGCCAGAATGCTAACTGAACGTGTACAATTGTTAGTTTATTAAGTACACAGTTAGTACACAGTTGGACCCCTCTTTTGTCTTTAAAACTGCCTTAATTCTTTATGGCATAGAGTCAACAAGGTGATATAAATATTCCTCAAATTCCTGCAGATTTCTTGCTGCAAATCTATCTGCTGCATATGTTGATGATGATGAATGCCCAAAAAACCCAAAGAAATCTGTTGACAGTGAATGTCATTTGGCGACAGTGAACTCATTCTCATTCACGTTTAGAGCAATTAGCCGAAGCCCTTATCCAAAGCGACTTACAGAAGTGCTTTGTACTCTTAATTTTAGAAAAAAAACCTTCTGTTAATACACCTAAGGAGTAACCCAAAACAACAATCCAACCAGAACTTGCTGAGATTTGAAAACACACCAGCCAAGTTTATATATATATATATATATATGTATACGTTATGTTTTTTATATATATATTAGGGGTGGGGGAAAAATCTTTCATTGGCTGCTGGATTTAAGCCCTGCCCACCAGCTCATTCTACATCAGTGAAAGAACGCCACTCTTTTACCCCGATTGGAAAATAGTCGGTGATAAACACAGGGAAGCTGTGTGTTTGTTTTCTCATATCAGCTAGTTTTAGCGATTATGCCTTTTAATAATATATATCTATATATATGTTATGCTCACAAAAATTAGGGGATATCTCATATGCGGATATTCATTTTGAAATACGGATCCATGCTTTCATGTCGTTTGACCCAAATTCAGACTCTACAACCCAAGTGTCGCAGGACAAATCAAAAGTCATTTTTTCCTATATCGTCTCATGCTGTCGAATTTTAGTGAGCCTGGGAAGATTGTATACTCCATTGCATCTGTGCTGTGGTCCATCTACTTTAAGGTGCAACGTGCTGTGCATTCGTACGTGTTCTTCTGCATACCTAATTTGTAATAAATGGCTTTTCAATATACTATTGCCATTCTATCAGCTCAAACCAGTCTGGCCATTCTCCTTTGACCTCCAGTATCAACTAGACATTGTGACCCCGAAACCTGCTGCTCACTTGACATTTTCTTTTTTTTCTGACCATTCTCTATGAACTATAGAGATGGCTGTGCATGAAAATCCCAGAAGATCAGCAGTTTCTGACATACTCAGGCCAGCTTACCCTCAACCATGACACTGTCAAAATCACTTAAATCACATGCATTGAGTTGTTGCCATGTGATTGGCTGATTACATATTTGCAAGCAGTTGAACTGGTATACCTACTAAAGTGTCAAGTGTGCTTAAGCACTAAAAGACTGTCTGCTCTATGAAGAAAGCATTCAATTTAATCCCACCATCACTTTAGTCTGTTTGATATCGCACCCTTGGAGAATCAAAGGATGCACCTTTCACCGTCACACAGAACCACAGTGTGACGGTGAAGAGTAGGAGGAATAGAGGACAATGGCGAAGCATGAGGTCCAGCTGATCAAGATTTTAAAAGTACCTTTAAAACAAATGACAGTAGCCATAGAAACAGCTCCTCCCTTACGGTTCAGATCCTTCTGCCACCTTCAGGAAGGTTGGTCAGTTATCCCAATATTAACCAAATATTTTTTCATTAATAAAAATTGAGTACCTCCTAAGTAAAAAAAAAATTAAAGTGTCAATATTTTGTGTGGCCACAATTATTCTTCTTGGAGATGCTCTGCTTTAGTATGTCACAGTACATGTTGGCATTCATAGTTCTCTCAATGAACACTGCATTCCAGCACTCATGCAGTCCCAAACCATGACATCCCCCCACCATGCCTGACTGTAAACAATATACACTTGACTTTGTACCCCTCACCTGGTCGTCACCACACTTGACACCATCTGAACCAAATAAGTTTATCTTGGTCTCATCAAATCACAGATAATGCTTTCAGCAATCCATGTCCTTAGTCAGTTTGTCTTCATTAAACTGTTTTTCAGGCTTTCTTGTGCATCGTCTTTAGAAGACGGTATTTTGTGAAATGACAGTCATACAGACCAGTTTGACACAGTGTGTGGCGTATGGTCTGACCTCAGGCGGCTCAACATGTGCCATCAGCTTCATTGGTCGGCCATGGCAAGACCTGTTCTGAGTGGAACCAGTCCTCTTACACCGCGGTATAGTCTTGGCCACTGTGCTGCAGCTTATCTTTATGTAGACTAAAAATTCTTTTTTCAGATCCTCAGAGAGTTCTTCGCCATGAGGTGACATGTTGAACTTCCAGTGACCAGTATGAGAGAGTGTGAGAGTGATAACACCAAATTTAACACACCTGCTCCCCATTCACACCTGAGACCTTTTAACACTGAAAAGTCACATAATACCAGCGTATTAAAAAACAGAACTTTAGCAAAAATATATATATATAGACTTTTTTTGCGGTAAAGTATTTTTACCCTGGTAAGACATACCAGTTTTTAATCGTGTCTGGAAATTAAAACTGCCATTCCACCCACCACCACCAGTGACCAAAATGGAGGAAATCTTAAGCAGGAGACAGATGAATCCTCTTGTTTGATGATAAATGTTCTGTGACTTTTTTTCTCTTGCTGGTGAACCGCACTGTGACCAAATCAATAGTTTCACTGCATACAGGTCAATTAGATATTGGAAAGTGGCTACTGAGGGTTACCACCTGCACTCAGTTGGAGAGTCATTATGCGCCACGAAAACAAGTCACAGCAATAAAGCTAATTTCCCAGAAACAGTGAATACATATAAAGCAACTGACAATACAGGACACTTTTTTCCTTCACTGGTGGCAAATAACTATATTTAATATAATATTTTCTACATTTTAATGCAGTAACCAGCTACTGAAAAAATGGCAGTAATTGCATAAATTATTTGTGGCTGAGAAATGCTGGGATGCTGACCCATGCCAAAAGAACATCATCTTCAAGTTGGAGTTCATTGATTCATACTGCCTGTGTCAAATTCTGAACCTCACATCAGCATGGTGTAACAGAGTTCTTAAGCTCCATTCATGAAGGGGTAGTTGTCTCCATTTAGGTGGTCACTTAGTGTAGACACTAAGGGAAACTGGGAAACAGTGCTAATAGTATTAGCAGGCAATGTGCTGACAAACTCCTATATACTTCAAAGGGTGCAGCCATCTGTATCGGTAAAGATATTCTGTGCAATGATCATGAATCCATCACCGAAGGGCACCTTCAATCTTGCTGGAACAGCACTTTGGGCTAAGGGCTGATTCTCCTGGGATGACCTGTACTAGATCTTTCTCTGATGTAAGAGTCGTGCACATGCAAAGCCTGAAGGAATTAGTTTAGTATAATTTAAAACCTATGTAAATCAAACTTGATAGGGCACTTAACTGATACGCATGATAACAAAGGACTCAAGCTACAATATAATAAGCCAATAGTGAGGTAGCAGTGTATCATGCAGATATGGGCCATCTGCTACACATAATGTTAATAATAATAATCAACCTTCAGAATGGAGAAAATATGTTGAGAAAATAAGAAAATAAGTATGTCTCTGTGAGAACTGACATGGCATGATTGTTAGTGACATATAGTCTACACATCGAGTAGACAACAGCTATTTACTGTAAATCGTAATATTTTATGATTTATAACATGCCTTTATTGTTAGAATATTTTAAATATTTGTTCATAAGTTTTGGGATTTTATTAAAATCTAAAAACCCATGATACACAGAGCCAGCGAAAGGTGAACCAGGAAGTGGTGAGGGAACACTGTATATCTCCAACTGGTTCCATGTACATGAGAGTGACTTCAGTCTCATATAGCATGCAGCATAAAAGTGCACCTGAAATTGCATGATGCATTACATCTTTTAGGAGAACTTCAAAGACATGTTGCCCATGTCTTGTATAACACACGCCACGGGAATTTATGCTGTTTTCTGACCAAATGGAGGGCTTGCCCAAAATTAATATTTGTGTTAGGTCATGCTGATCAAAGCTACCTAAATGTTTACAGAATTTACAATAGCGTCATCCTTACTTATCTCAAGCCATATTCATGTGGTCGGACTTTCTTATGTAGTAACAGAGAGAACAAAAAATGTGGTATGGGTAATGCCAGTGATATCTGACCCTATTCCTATCGTATTCTACATAATTTCAAATAAAGACATCTGCTAGATACAAAAGCTTGAATTTGATGTGCTGTTATGCCTGTTTGCACTCCCATTACTGTTTTTCCTCCTGTATGCATGCCAGCTGTCCCAATTAGGAAAGGTAGACAGGACTGAGGCACTCCAATTTTATCCCATCAGTCCCTCAGGCCTATTAAATATCAGCAAAGCTCCCACTGGTGCATTCAAATATTAAGCACTTTCTGTAGTACAGGTCTAGGTGGTATGCATTAGCCCACGAATAAAAGCTGGTTTGTATGTACATTAGAAACAAATAATTGATAACACTAATATGGTAATTAAATACCACAGCCACAACCACAACCACAGCAAGGAAAATGGTGATCTTGTTTTCAATTTACACATTACACAAGAAATGCAAAGCTGTTTGGCCCGATATTTTACTGGATGTAGACAGCATAGTATAGAACATCTGTGTTCTGTGAACATACTGCTTATCCATCTGGAATGTTGACAAGTTCATAAAAAATGGTTAAATATTTAGATGATAGTTTACATTAGACATCAATAACAGATTCGAAGAAAAAGTAGGTAATTACAGCCCTATCACAACAATACACAGCATGTGGAATAATGTTATATTGCTTTTTATTCTCATGTGTTAGTCCTGTCACACACAACCAGTCTTTATTTAAATGGCACTCAGCAGGTTGTAAGCCATTCTTCACACAGGGAATAAATTGGAAATAAAACAGCTATAAGTAGATGGATGCTATATCTTGCGTGCATTAGCAATGTACCTGGATGACTATGGTACAGGTAGAAATTTCCATTTATATGGATGTTATGCTCTTCAGAATATGTAATAGCATTCTGATTTGAAGATATCCATTAAACTGCAGGTGCATGCACACACATACACATACACAGTACTCATCCTAGTATAGGTTCACCTAACATCCCTCTTTGGAACATGGGAGGAAACCAGAGTACCCGAAGACGCAAGAAGGAGAACAGCCAAACTCCACACAGACAATGTCTGGGTCAGGATCTGAACCGGGCAGCTCTGGATATGTGAAGCAAGAGCACCGTGCAACATCCATGGACAATAATGTATTATAAAATAATGTGAAGCAAGTTAGGCTATACTAGATTATGCTGCCTGATGTTTAACATAGACAAAGCTAAAGTGCAAGAACACACAGCAACCAAAGTCAAACTTCAAATTATAATTAATCTTTAGATTGAGTAAATTTGCTGGGATTTATTTCTGGATGAAGGCTTAGCAACAACAACATAAATCCATGCACACTGCTCCAAAAATTAAGGTATATTTCAAAATGACTATGAAGCGATTAAAAAGAGGAGCATTTGATTCATCAGAAAAGCAAAAAAAAGTCAAAGAAAGTTGTTCGAGTGTGCAAATGAATTAGCAAGTGATTCATGAGCGAGAACAGAAGCATGTCTAACTGGCCGAGAGTACCCCACATTGACTGTTCAGTTGGGTTTATGGTCACCGAGGACCGCCAAAACACACTGACAATGATGGGGCATGGACAGGATGAGACTGTCCAGCAGGTCTTGTGGGATCCTCTTCATATTCATTTTAAAATATCCCCTAATGTGTGTGATGTATTTAATAGTAAATTAAGAAAAGACATTCAACTTAAATATCCACAAATGAATGAAATTAGTGCAAAATGATCAACATGGAATAGGTCTTCCTTAAGAGTCAGAGCTTGTCCATACAAGCAAGCAACCAGCAACCAGTGATATCTATCCTCCAAATAAAGACCTCCTCCACCACACAACAAAGTTAGCTAGTGTAATATGTTCTTAAAACAAATGAAAATCCGGATACCAACAATACTGTTTAGTGGAGACAAAGACAAACAAAGTCTACTGTTTTTTATCACTGCATCTGAAAGCAAATTAATTAATTGCAAAACGCATAGAGATATTAAAATCTAATTTAATCACATTACTGTCAGATTTTTCATAAGTTGTTGATCATGCTGAATTGTGTCAGAATGACGGGTACAGGGAACAGCCTTGTTCCTACGTCATTCTGCATGGTGTAATGCTTGGAGTCGTCCCCTCTTTATTTTCCCACTTCTACTCAGACAGCAATGAGCTTTGGCAGGTGAAATATAATCATGTGATAAAGACTTGTACTCACCTTGGCTACTTCACTACTCAGTTTAGTTACTACAACAACCATAATAAACGTGCTCTTATAGCTTTTTTTAAGAACCAAGGTTCAGGGTTGTCACTAGCAAATATAATAAGGATCAAATAAAATGAGATCTAGTAATCCTGTCTTAATTAGTTCAGCATGATGCTTTCTGCTACTACACAGTGCAACAATGTCCCTGCCCCCTCCATTTGAGGGTCTCTTAAAGTGACAGTACACATATTACTGCCCATTACAATGGCTCCCTTCTGACTCTTTTTCCTTTGGTTTGCTTCTTTTATTTAAGCCCTCCATCCTGCTCTCGTCCTTTTCAGGTCCCATCACAGGTCTCCTCATGGTACGGTTCCTGTTTCCTGGCTCCTGTGTGTTCTATCCTAGCTGTTGCATTTGTATTGTCTGTTAGTATATAGTATCACAGCACAGTGTATTTCTACTGTTAGCGCTTTTCATAGTTGTGTTAGCACTGTATGTTAGTCACTCTGTTTTGGATTAGCTCTGTGTCTGTGTTAGCCTAAACTCTTGGATTACCACTTGTCTCTTTGTTAGCCCAGTCACTTAGGAATTTAGCCACCTAGACATTGTTATCATTCGATTCCGCATCTTGTCTGCATTTTTTATCCACCCTTCCGGTTTCTAAAAGCACTTGAACTCACATCAGTTTCTGTGTCCGTGCCCTGTTCCGAGCATGACAAATAGACGATCATCATCACTCTTTTCATGAAAACAGATTCTCTCACAAAACTGCGTTGCTTATGATTGAACAGTTTAGGAAATAAAATAAGCGCATGAAAGAACTACTCATTTTAAAATGTGCTTCTGTTGGATACAAGTGTTTTGGATTAACATGTGATTTGTTGACACTGTTTTGTATCTGTTGCAAAGCCAACACAGCGAACGTTTTTAAGAATCCAGTACCTCCAAACCAGGATGAAAAACACAAGCCAAGAGCAGAGGTTCTTGGCTCTAGTTTGATCTCAACACAAGAGCACTATATTCAATAGTTTCTAAATCCATCACTAAACTGACTTTCTGCTAGTTTGCTGGTTTTACACTCAGTACAATGTATTCGTAATACAATTTATTCTAGCAAAGTGTTATTCACATTTCATATTACATTACACACAGTAAGTCTGTTGGCTATAAATGTTATCCAAACTGTTTGGAGTACAATCTTTCGTTTTTGTAAGCTACCAGAATGTCAATGTCATGTGCGTGTGTGTCGTAATGATTCCAAAACTGCCATTACATTTGAACTGTATTCCATAAAGGAAATTTGGTATTCAGGTCAGTGAGTCGTTTGACTGTGTGCTAATGTTTTAATGTTTGTTTGTTTTGTTTTAGTTTTTTTTTTTTACTTAACTGTGTCGCTTCATTTTATAACAGAACGTATGAAATTCATACAAGCTGCAGAGTTATTACCGTGGAAGTGGAAAGCTCTGGACTCATCATGGAAGCCCTGGACCTGTGAGACTCCCTCTGATATCTCTGCTGGGTTGAAATCCTGGAACACAGTGATGCGCAGCGTAGGATCCACACCAAACCCTGCACCTGCAACCCAACACAAAGCACCTGTCTAAAACCGCAACACCAGTGCCTGTTTGTAGTATTAATAACGAATGAACCTCTAACGATTGATTCCATCCTCTGAATTTCAAGTTTCGGTCTTGCAAGAGACTCTTTATAGAAATCTTTGCGCTTCTTCACAAAGGGCTGACTGTAACCGTGCCTACCTGGAGATAAGAACAATAATCCGAACGCCACCAGAAAATGTACAAAACCCATGGTGGATAAAAACAATTAGTCCATGTTTTGTAGTTCTATTCCCGTAAACGACGCGTTTTGCAGAGGCGCGGTGGACAGTGTTGTTCAGCGCACAGCTGCGATATTGTTCATCCTGAGCTGCGTTTGGTCAGAACGGACTGATCATTATCATACAGGAGAATCCTCTCAGAGAAACAGAGCTGCTGTCCTACGCACGTGGATCTGGGTCTGATTTAAAGCAGTTTGCAGACTCGTTACTTACAGCGAGCGCGAGAGACACTCCCCCTACTGGTCATCTATAACCTTATCACTGCTATTCTTCCCACTGAACTGCGCTATTTGTCTTGTGAATATTTTGCATCAATTAATTTTATGTTTAAGTCAAACAAGATGTCATTACTATTCTTCTACAGCTTTTTCATGTTTCAATTTAAACAGGGTGGTGTGGAGTTCAGGCGCCTGTTCTCAGAGGACACAGGGCGTAGTTGTAACCTAGACAGCTTCATGGGGATGGGTAGGGGTCACTGCTGAAGCACCGGAGGGATGAATCCCAGAACAGTTTCCCTCCCCTGCTAAGAAGCACCAAAACCCAGCATTTGCTGATCCCACACCATTTTATATTTCACATTTCTATATGTTAAAGGCTGAGACTATTCCAAAGTAATAACATTAATCTCCATGTAACCATTCTTTGACTGAATTACGCCAATTTTCAGGTAAAATTCATAATTATTTGTTCGTTCGATTACGGCAAGCTGTCCTGGCAAGGTACATCTTAAAACAGGCCCAAACCATGGTACTCCCACAAGCATGTTTCTTAGATGGATAAGGTTCCTGCTGTAATGCAGCGTTTTCCTTTCTACACATATAATGCTTCTTACCAAAAATATATTTTGGTGTCATCCATCCACAAACATTTTTCCAGCAGCCTTGTGGCTTGTCCATGTGATCTTTGGCAAGCTGTAGACAGACAAACTATGCACATCATTTTTGTTTTATGTTCTCCTGTACTCATGACCATTAACAGCAGTCAATATGAGCAAGACATTAGTTGATTAAATGTCCTGGATTCCTTAAGATGCTTCTAAATTATGGTGTTTGATATTCCACAGCGAAGGAGGTAACAAAGTACTGATTTCCCAGCTCAATTACTTCCATGTACTCAGTAGTTTAGGTGGAGCATGCATATATGTCAAAATGAAAAGCTGCTCTGATTTGATTTTGTTTATAGTTTGATTTGATTGATTAAACAAAAAAGGTGCCCGCTGTTGCCAAGTTCCAAAGCCAAAGTGTAAATCTATTCAATCATTCTAAATACATTCAAGCCACTGAAACTGTATCATAGAGCTTTGAATGCCTTTGCAATAAAATAGCAATGTCATATGCCGCACTGCAATAAGTGCAATATATTTTATGTGCAATCTCCACTGTCATTGTGCAATCTCCACTGCCTCTGATAGATACTTTTTTCATTTTTATATAGGATTTATGCTTCTACATACTTTTTCTTTAACTTGAGCTTTGTGTTCATTTATAGTCTTATACCAAAAATGCTTGCATTGTACTTAGTTGTTACATTAACAATAAAGAATCTGAATCTGAATACAATATTCAAACATGGCAGAAATTCTGATTCATTTGCAGCCACTTAAGGGTCATTGTTAATTATAATGGGTTTTTGACCAAAAGTAAAAAGAATTAAGATGGCTTCGAATACAAAATTGAACAATAAGGTTGCTGTGGAGGTTTTGTTCTAACCATTTCAGATTATGAAGGAGCACAGTGGAACATGTGGTGATGTGAGAGCTGGAATGTGTACCTGTCAGCAATGCATGGCTAAGTAACATTCTTCAAAGACCCTCACAATGCTGTCTAGATTCTGGTTTCAGTGACTAAGACAAATATGAGGAGGAGGTATGTATCCTTCCAGATAAAGAGTGATCTGAAATGTGACAGAATAAAGATTTCTTTCATTAGACTTCAATTATCAGCATGTGAGCTGGAATAAAGAAAGGGTAGACACATAAAAAAGATCAAAGAGTCAATTAATTGCAACACACAAAGTTAGAAGCATTCATTAAATAAAGCAATATGCAAAAACCATCCTCTTTTCACAGCGCATCTTGATCAACCACCCACCCATCCCTACACGCCCCCACCTTCACCCAACAAATATGGCTCTGAGGCAGTTTACAGTCTCACACGCACCTCTCTTTCCTCTCAATCTCTCACTGTGTGAGGTGTGGAGCTACTTGGCAAGTCAGGCTGGTTGTGGGCGAGTTTGAACAAAAACTTTAGCTCTGCATTCTCATGTACTCTGGATCGTTTATTCAATACTTAGTGGTGAGTGAACAATTGCTCAGCTTGAAATGAGACCAAAGTTGGTGGCAGAGATGGAGGATGTCATTGCTCAGGATGATGATAATAAGAGTTTAATTCTACGGCAATGGAAGAACATGTATAGGGGCTGTCAATTCAAATTCCTATTTGCCGATTCTGAAATCAGAGGGAGACTTATGAAGGGGTAACAACCTTTCCATGTACTGTTTGTCCAATTCCAATTTACCTTCAACACAAATTTCTGCTGATAGGAAGAGCAGACCACACACATGACTACAATCTGTTATATATCTGCCATATTAAACAACCCTCTTGGGATTTAATGTTCAGCTATGTTGTGGGTGGTCATTCAGAAAGGTCAGTCTATACCTCCTACGTGCAAAATGGTGAAAATAATGTTCATCTTATCATTTATATTAGCACAGTGAGGGAAAAACTATGGGGAGAGATACAAGCCTGAAATGATTGGGAGTACATGTGTTATGTAATACTTATTTATACACAGGTTTTGTATCAACTTCCTAATATATGGCACTGTTAAGGAGTTATCATTATGCCAAGATGGAATATGTGTTTTGACAAGTTACAGTTCTGATTGAAAGTTTGGGCACACCTCTGAAATTTTCAGTAAATATGATCTAAAACGTCATTAGATTTATACACAGGTCGACAAGAGTCAAGAGCATGTAAAGGGAATCCAGTTAAATAAACGGGTAAACTATACTTATTAATTTATTTAATGTTCAAAATGATCCAATGTTACATTTCTGTTCGTGGCAAAAAATATAAAAGTACTTAGGACTAGCAGATAATTTGAAAAGAAATAAAGCCAGCTTGTGTTCGATTTTTTTTGAGTTTTTACTGAGATTGAATGAGATTGACTTAAAAAGAAAAAAAGAGTGAAAATGAAATAAGATGGAAAAAAGCTACGAAGGGAACAGAAGAGAAAAGTTCATTTTTGTAAAAAAAATAAAAATAAAAAATTTGGTATATGTTTGTGTGCAGGACGAGATGGGTGCAGCTTTTCTTAAAAAACTTACTAGACAAATTGTCAATGCATTATTGTCTGACTAGTATCACTATAACCTAGCTCCTGTCCTGTCAAGAACAGCCATTTACATCAGATCCATTCAATCCCAAAAATATGCTGTAATTATAGCAAAATTGGTGACACACCAGACAAGCAGAGACCAACCAGACAAACCAAGTTTTATTTGTTTTTTTGAGTAAAGACTCATCATATTAAACTTGAGAAACATGCCAAATGAAAGCATTTTCAAGCATAGTGGCTCTGTAGATTAATGAAAAAGGAAGCTAATGTTAGCCAACGATGTACAGAATAATATACTGACATATACTGAATTTGGTTACCTAATGGGTTTTCTCCATTACACTTTAGGCAGTTCGATACTGTTATGTCTGTGCTGTGTGACAAATTGGTTCAAGGTATTAAATCTCATAACTGACACGGCAATATTCTGTATATACAAACATATGAGAGATTCAAAGATTAAGACATCTCTCAGGAACAACGCTAGTTTTCAAAAATTATATGTGTATCTTAGATTATTCGACATTTTAGACATACTCCTCACTATAGTCTATTTGTGCGGGGGGGGGGGGTCCTTTTTTATTTATGTTAATAAAAACCACCTAATCTAATTACACCATATATTCTATATATTGTAAATAAAAGTAATACCTATAATAATACACAATAAAAAATACGCAGCAAAACAAAATGTAATACCCTGTGTATTATGAAATTGTCTTCCACTAAGCGTGCGTGAGTGCGGTGTTATTTATGAAGATATTTAAAATCACATCGCCCAGCCTTAAAAACAACTTTTTTTCAAACGAGGCCAAAATGAACGCAATATGTACAGCAAGAAAATCGGATGCTGTGTCAATTTTATTCAGAGTAAGCGCAATGAATCGTGGTTATTTAAATTTAGAAAGTGCAGTTTTATGTGTTATTTCGCGTTATTACACCAAGCAAAAGGCCAAGCTAACGGCTACGCTAACCAGCTGTCTGTATGTTGACGACGTCTCACCGTTTCTCTTCTGTTCCGTCTGTTTCAAACCAAACTCTCGCTTTTATCTAACCAGGAATTTGAGAATTTGGAAATATTGGTTGTATCTTCGCTCTCCTTTCTTTCTGTCTCTAGTTTTTTCGCGGCTGTTCTTCGGTCACTCAGTGGCTCTCAGTCTTGTGTTGATAAACGCTCAGCTGTTCCGCAGCATATAGCAACATCCACTGTTACATCGCAAACAGTCCCCGTAAAAAAAAAGGTATTGCGCATGCGTATTAGGTCGCGCTTCCGTCGGTCCTTTGTCGGCTACGACAACATTTGGTGTTGCGTTAAAAACTATCAGCGTTGCAGAATATTCTGCGCTTGCGCATTAAAACACGTTTCTCACACCTGTTGGTTAGGACATTCGGTGTTGCGTCGAAAATCGTTCTACGCATGTGTGTTGATACGTGTTCTTTTCAGCTGCTGTTGTTTTCGGTGAAAAATCAGCTTTTGAACACGCATGCGTGTTCATACGCTACCCCTTTGACTTTCGTTTAAACCGACATTCGTTGTCACATCTCCAACGTTCAAAAAGGAGTTTTATACTGGTTTTAAATTTTGAAGTTATTCGGAAACGCGTAGCCCTCACAATGCTCACTTCAAATTTAACGCCCAAAGTGGGCATGTTTATCACTGTTTTGCATCTTCTTTTGGGAGCTTGGCAAATGTTATCTAATTTTTGCTTTGTAAAGTATTTCAGTTGCTCTAGTTTTAGCTTTAGCTTTTTTACCCATATTTAATTCTGAGTCTCTAACCTGTGTTTTAATACCCTTTAATACCCAGTCACGTTTCTGACCTGCCAATTAACATAATTAGGTAGAGTTAAAGTTGTACTTTAGACCAAGGTGACGTTCACACTGTAAGGTTTGGGCCCTTGGTCTTTCTGTAATTAGTAATTAAAAGTAATTAAAGCAAAGCTTCTTGTAGCTTATTTAAATGACTAAATAACTACTCAGTACTCTCTGCAATGTCTGTTTAACTAATATCAGCATGCTGCACTTAGGCATGACCTTCAGGCATATCTGTGATGAGAGTGAAAGGACACTGGGCAATAAATGAGGTAGAACATGTTTACACATTAACACTCACAGTTTCAGGTAATTTAATTTACTCTCCTAAGCCAAAGTCTGGGTTTGCTTGTATATTCCATTTTCTCTATATTTGTTTGGCATGTCCCCCCTTTGCTATTATCACAGCACTCAAGCTGCTTGTGCACCACAGGTTGTATTAAAATTATGTGAACATTCTGCTGCACATAAAGTTCACAAGAGCACAAGCATGCCCAGTCAAATGAATTTACCACAGGCAGAGATAATCAAAGTGTAGATGATCAAGATAAATTTGATTCCCCCCAACACAGGTTCTGAATACTCATGTCCATGCAAAATATTACTTTGTCTTTCTTAATAAAATTGCAAAATATTCTGAAATTCTGGGTATTGATTTTGAAAAACATTTTTTCTCCAATTTAAAAAAAGCACAAGGCCTCAACAACAAAAAAAAGTGATATGGTCCGAAGATCTTCTGAATGCAACGTATATCATCTAAGCTGTCCAAGCAGGTTTTGCCCCTTTTTTAAACTCAGCCCACTCAAGGTTTCTTTCTTGTAATGTTTGTAATGTAATGTAATGCTTGCTCAGTTTGAACTAAAATTGCATTGAGATAATGTTTAATTGTACAAAGCTCTATAGAAATAAATCTAATTTGAATTTTGAATTTGACATGATGTAAATTCTCAAAAGTGTCACTACGTAAGTTCATGTACCTTTTGTTTGGCTGTTGCTCAGTGTTTCCAGTCGATTCACGCAGAGCTTTTGTTTATTGTTAAACAGGGTGGCTCTGTAAAGTACAGGTGCATGTTATTCTATTTTAGACTCCTATTCTGATTTCATATCTAATAAAGAAAGGTATTATAATAATAAATAATATCTTATCCTTAATCACCACGCTTTAGACGTCACTATGCTGTCAAAGTGCAGCTTTAACTGTTTGAATGTTTGTCCACCATTCTAACTTTATCTTTAAACTGGAGGCAAACCGGTTAAGGTACAGAACTGTGGACCTCAAGGTCCAGGGTTCAAATCCCATCTCGGTAGGTAAATGCCAGCTTTACCTTCACTGGGCATTAAGGCTAGCAGACAGCCACACAAACACAGAAAGACATAAGAACATTGTAATCCAGTTGTCTTTTAATTGTGTATCTGTGTAGGTGGGTCTACTTTAATAATTTAGCAAACACATAAATATGTGCAGAAGTTTCTTAAGAAAGAAAATTCATTCTTAAGAAAAAGTGTTCTTCTTCTAATGTTTAATTCATAACTAAGCTTATTAGCAATATTTTTAAGAACAATTATAAAAACAAGTTGTATTTTTAACTATTATTTACTTCATTCTACTATTAATACAAACGTAACTATTTCAGTTTACCATTTAAGCCACCCAAGGAGGATTGGTCCCTTTTTGAATATTGGTCTTCCCAACTATTAGGAAGTTTTTGCTTTCCACTGTCACCCTAGGCTTGCTCAATTTGGGATTGGCCTTTTAAGTTAATATAAAATTGTAAAGCTGCTTTGATACAATGCACCATTGTAAAAAAGTGCTATAGAAATAAAAATAAATATTTAATATTTTCTTACCCTTACTGTAAGAGTTGCTATAAAAAGTGGTGAGCAACTAAATTTCCAAACCTTAATCAGTGTAGCTATTGTAAAAGCCAACACATTTTTCCAGCTCTAAAAGTTAAAAGTTATCTGCTACTCACATCCTCGTTTTTTTTTCTCCGTTATTTCATCCGATACACAGAGTCACACAGATATCGAGTCCTCAGGAGGGCTGGAACAGGTACTAGAATATCAGCTTGGAGAAAAAAGAGAAAATGTAATTACTTATTAAGAGCACATAGTTTATTAACAATCACTGATGTCATGTGCAGCTTGAAAGTCTGGACACCATAAATACACCACTCATCCCAAACATCACATTTCAAACCCTACCAGAGATTAGAATCTAAGCCCTTAGGAACTGTTTTTTGAGGACAGAGGTGGCAAAGTACTTAAGGTCCTAATTGGTGGATCAGAAGGTCCTGAGATCAAATCATTTGATTAAACTTTGGTAGCTTTTCGGCTACTACTGTTGATTCCCGGATCAAGGAATGAATTGTAAGACTGTATCTGCACTGAGCTAATAGAAGTGCAGCATATGCTTTAATACAGCAGGTTTTATTATTATTATTATTATAGCTTATTAGGGCTTATTATGAAGCCTTGATTTTGGTAGATCAAAAAGTGTTCTGATGTTATTAAAGCATAATATCTGATCAAAGCTTTTCTTTGATAATCATCTTTTACATCATTCCTAATCAAAGTTGAGCTTTGCTCTATCCCCAGCAGACATGGCCCCACCTACATGATGATCCTACATGATGTGATTGGAAGTAGCTGCAAGAGTTGAAGCTGTCAATCAAGCCTTAAAAGATCCTGAATGTTCATAAAAAGGAAGCTCGTGGGTTGTTTTGACACTCAGACTCACGCTTGGTCTCCTGGGAGTTAGAGAGCACAGAAGATGATGGACAGGAGATGGATGCCGTTCCTGGCTTTGCTAACAGGTTGCCTCTTTTCCTTTTATATGAAAACTTTAATTATGAAAGTGTTTGGGCGTGCTCAAAAGGAAGAAGATGGGAAATGTGTGTGATCGGTACATTGTTAAGCAAAACGACCAATATTTTTGTGTTTTGAGATACTTTCTTGCCTTATTGCTTGCTTTAGGCAGAGATACAGACTTATGCAAAAGTTTGTGCGTCTCTAGTCAAAAGAAAAGCAAATGATAGCAACAGGAAATCACTTCTTCTTTGTCAAACTCTGTGAGGCTATTGTAAGGTTAAGAAAATATTTAAGTACAATAATTGTGTTCTTAGAATTATTCTTAAGAAAAGAGTTAGAGAAAGAGAAAAAATAAGGTTATTCTTAGAATAGAGAATAACAGTGTTTGCATAACGTGTATTTATTTAGAATGAAGTTAAGAAGAAAGAATTATTTTTTAAGTAGACTTTCTTCCTTAACACACTCTTCTAGACTGCTAGGGCTCTGATAACGTGGGTCCTAATTTTTAAAAAATGCTCAGCTCGGGTGTTGGTTCTGAATAAGGGTGTGTGTTAAATGCCGTGTGTGTAAATGAGAAAGCAGAATATCTTGACCTCCCTTCAGAAGTCAATGTGGACTGTGGTCCGAGGCTTCTGGTCCCAGAGAACACAGGTCATCAGGCCATTGGTAGTTGTCCGGGTTTTGCCTAAACTTTTGCATAATGTTGTCATATTTCTCAGTGGTGGTGCAGCGGTTACCACAAAGATGTTCTTCTGGTACCCATTTCATTCTTATGCTCTTAACTTATCTCAGCAGCCCAAAGTGATCAGGTCCCTTTTTGAGTCTTCCCAAAGTTTCTTTTTCATAACACTTTGAGTTTTTCCTTTCTACTGTCACTCTAGGCTTGCTCAATTAGGACAATACTCTAGTGTTAAAATTGCTATAATGAAATAAATAGATCTGACTCCGACTTTAGTTAGTATGTCACCCTGGGGGGCATGTCTGGATGGTCTGTTCAAAATCCTAGACAATCTGTAAGCATTTGCACTGATAGTGATAGAGGATGAAGTTCTCAGAAGGGCTCAGATAGCAGTTTCATTATCAGCGTCCTGTAGATAAGGGAGCTCTTATCAAACTTATCACAGAGCAAGTCAGCTCAGGTCAGTCGTGTCTTTTAACATCTTCTCTATGGCAATGAACATCACATAACAGTGATTTTAGATTTACAGCAATTAGGAGATTCCCTTATCCAGTACAAATAAGCAATAGCGCAAGAACACAATCCAACCAGATCCAGCTAGGATATGATGTATGTAAAATCAACAAACACAAAAGCAAAAGGGTTTTTGTGTCCATTTGGAAGTTCATTACACCACCTAGGTGCTAAACGGCCTTTTATCTTACTTTGATCCAGTCGAGCCGAGCTTGTGTCCCTGTGGGTACCAGTTCATTCTTAAATAAGTCATCTAAGCGGCCCAAGGAGGTCTGGTCCCTTTTTGAGTCCTCCCGAGGGTAGCTGTGTCCCTTTAAATTTGTTGAATCACTTGTTATATAAATTTAGGCTTATTTAGCAGACCATCTTATCCAGAGCTAATAACAACCCATAAAAGTAGCAGTTATAACTGTTACAATCCAAACAATCTTGCTCATGCTTACCTAGCTTGGCAGGAGCAGAATCTGAACCCTGGACCTTCTAGTCCATAGTCCAGTACCTTGGGGCTACCACAGTGCCTCAACCTCTATAAGTCGTCTAGAAACATTATTAGGCAGACCTTAGATTGTTTCATCAAGAAGTAATGATAAAGAGATAATAATGTGATTATTAAATAAATGTACTCATTTAATGATTGTTTAATCGGATTCAGGCAACACAGTGCAGCACACACTCACTTACTCTGTGACACTTCAGAGATGCCAGTTGACCCAGATGAGACCCAACACAGACTCAAACCCAGGTCTCTTTAGCTGTTGGGCAAGAGCACTAATCACTGTGTTCCTGTGATGTAATAACACTGATAAACATAAAGTGTCTTTGCCGATGAAATAATTTATTTATTAAATTGATATGAAATCATAGGCGTGGTACAGTGGGGCCACAAATACTAGTTTATTATTTTATTATGACGCTGTTTGTATCTGAAATGTATCTTCGATTTTAACCCTATTAATCTTTCCTTGATTGCATGTCCATTATCTCTAGATAAGGATGTGGGTTCTTATCTCAAAACAAACGTTGTAGTGAACAGCACAACATCTGATTTGTTTACTCTGATGGTGTACTTAAGACAAGCAGTGTCCTTTCTGTGTGGAGTCTCCTCCCCGTGTCTGCGTGGGTTTACTCCGGGTACTCCGGTTTCCTCCCACAGTCCAAAGACATGCGTGTTAGGTTA